>SJYC01085126.1:21-57768 GCA_006408675.1 Madoqua kirkii
GGGGAGGGCGGAGGGGGAACAGGGAAGGACGTCCAGGGGGCACATCAGCCAGACAGAAGGCTCAGAGCGGGTGCACCGAGAGCTGGAGCAGAAACCAGGGAAGGTGCTGGGCAGTGCCCACAGAGGCCCAGCGGGCACGGGTCTGGGCTTCCGCGGCACTGCTGTGGGTGGCAGGGCCAGAGCCCACTCGAGGCAGGCCGGAACAAAAGCCTTTCCTGGAGGAGGAAAGCGAGGGCTGCTCCGTGACACCCCTCTTATCCCACAGGGAGAGAGCGTTCACGAGACAGGTTCTCCGAGGTAAAGTGCTGAACAGCATTTCCCTTGTTTTGCTTAGAAAGTCTTTCCCCCGAGCTCACGGCTCTGGGTCCATAACAGAAGACAAAGCCCGCGAGATGTAATTGCCAAGAACCGACGGCACAGACCTTTGGCCACGGAAGGGTACGGGGAGTAGGCCGGGAGGCCGGGGGGCCCTGGGTCGCCCATTTCTCCCTGGAGAAGGAAGACAAGGAAACAAGAGAAGGTGAGCCGGCCTCTCGGAGCTCTGCACCCGAAGGCTGCTTCCAGATCTGAGAGGACGACGAGCCGGGCAGAGGCTGCCGCCCACACTCCATGCCCACGCCGGTCAGTCCAGCCTCCCAGCTGCCAGACGGACATGCTGGCAGAGGACGGAGCGGGCAGGGGTCCCTCTCACCCAGAGACCCCTGTCAGACACCAGGAGTGGGCAGGGGACCACCTGCCTCCGGGCAGACTCCTCCGTGTTGATGGCACCATCGGCTCACCCGTGAAGGTGAGCTGGGGATGTGTGCCCACACCTGATCGAATACCATCTGGACGATGAGACTCGGACTCCACAAGCTGCCTAGACATCTCTGAGCCTCACCCGCCCCAGAAGGCCTGGCTGTGAGCCCTCTGTCCTCATCAGCAGTGCCCCGCCTGGTGGGGTACGCTCCCCACCTTGCTAGGTCCCCTGACAGCTGGAGCGGCTGTGCCCCGAGTCCTCAACTCCCCCTGCCTGTCCATGGAATTATTCATGGGAACCAGGGGCCCCCACTCTCTTGACTACAGCGTCCGCCTCTCTCAGCCCCCTCCCCGCTTTTCCGATGAGGGTGGACAGGAGGTGATCAGACCACCACCCGGAGGACGGAAGCGAAAGCTGCCCCCCCGCCCCCCAGAGGAGACCTGAGCCCACCTTGCGTCCTGGCAGTCCGTCAGGGCCTTGGTACCCGTCCAGTCCTCTGCTTCCCTGCAGGAAAGATGCTTGGTGTTTATTTTACCTCTAAAATAGAAAGGCGTGACCACAGTATATTGTGTCTAACAAAATCGACTGTCCCTGGGATTCTCCAGGCAAGAACACCGGAGTCTGCAGCCATTCCCTTTCTCCAGGGATCTCCCCCACCCAGGGATCGAAACTGGGTCTCCTGCATTGCAGGCAGATTCTTCACCATCTGAACCACCAGGGAAGTCCAGTAAAATCCGCAATAATTGGTTAAAATCACCTTCTACCCACTTGGCGTTCAATTTTCCCTGATTTTAGTTTCAAACGTGTCTTTTTAAAGTTGCTTTGTTTGAATCAGGATTCAATAAAAGTCAAAACTATGGCGTTTGGCTGGGAGGTCTTAGCTTGCTTGCTTCTCCTCCTGTCTGTCTTTTTCGCTCCTTTCCTGTGGCTGTTCAGGAAACAGGTCATTTGGTGTGAACACCCTACGTGGTGGACTTGGTCCACTCCATCCTCGTGGAGCTGGGCCCGGGGGCTCCTGGGCCCCCGATGGTCTCTGGGCCGCTAGTGGTTTTTAGGTCTTGGGCCTCCTTGGGCTAGGTTTGTCTTTCGAGTCAGATGTGTTGCTTGGAGGGTCCTGAGTCCTTCCTGCTGAGTCACACACACCAACTGCCCTGATGTTGGGGTTGACTGACCAGTGGGGTAGAGTGTTGGCAACTTGATCCTCCACCTATCAAAACCAGCTGAAAATTTTTATTTAATGCCAACCAGAAGCATGAAGCCTCTTCATTTAGAAGCTTTTGCTCTTGACTTAAAAAATCTCTAATTGTAAAGATTGCATTTTAATTCCCTTGAATATTTATTGAAAGGCAAGGTTTACCCTTACAGGCTGCATCATATCTGGATAGGTATTTAAAGTTTAAAAAAAAAATCTAGAAATGTATTCCTTCTTGCAAAAGAATATATATGCTAAGGCCCTCTAAAATCAGAATGCCAATGTGCTAAAAATGTGCATTATTTGATTACCTTACAGGATATTTTGAAATCCAGGAGCATGCACACTGAAAGTTGCTTTGTTTAGAATGAACTAAGATTGGCTTAATTCACTGGAAAGCGAAGGCAAACTTCTCTGATATTAAGTGACCTCCTGCCTAGAGGAGGAGGTCATGACGCGGCCCAGAGCCTGGATGGAGCCTGGAGGGACCTCGGAGTCGGTGACCAGGCATGCTGAGCGAGCCGTGTCCAGCGAGACACAGCCAGCCGCTCAAATGGTGCTGCCCGCGTGGACGTGGAACTCCTGAGGAGTGCTGGGTGGAAGACGAGCCTGGAGATTCGCGCAGGGGCGCTCCCTTTCCCTGGTTAAACTGCGGGCGCGCGAGGACACACGCCCTTCCTGTGCCAGCCCTGGTCTGACGGGCACCCGGCCCACGGGCCCAGGGGCCTGCGGTGGGCAGGGCCTCAGTGAAGACAGCAAACGGTGAAAACAGAGGAGTCGTCACTATAAAGACCTGTTTATACGTCTTCTCTCTCATAAGACCCGGCATGCAGACAGCCCTACGCCTGACCCAGATGCATAAGGCATTTCTCACCAATCATTTGCTTCCTACAAAGGGGACCAAAAATCTGTCCTTGGAACCCGTGATGAAGACAACAAGCTGGGTCGTCACTGAAGCCCCAGTGTTAGAACGTGAGCGATCAGTAGATGAAGAACGCGGTGGACCCTCGGCCTACGTGGCCCCCTCCTCAGGACGCTGGTGGAGACACAGGAAGGGCCGGACTGGAGGCCCCGGGGGCTGGGGCCAGCGGGGCGGCGGGTGGTGGGCGGCCTGGGGCGGGACGGACCCCGTGCTGGCCTGCCAAAGGTCAGAAAATGTGAGCGAGCTCCACGCTTCAAGGATGACCGGGGAGGCGTCACCCCTGCTACTACAAAGGCGGGAGAGTTTTAGGGGGGGCGTTTTTTCTGGGGGCCCCAGTCTCCACATGCGGCCTCTGTGAGGCGCCTCAGGCCCGGACTAGATGGCATTTCATGCCTCAGACTCACTTTCTGTCCCGGCGAGCCTTTCTCACCGTCGAAGCCGGCGGCACCCTGGATTGAAGAGAAGACAGAAGCGGGGATAGCTGAGAACAGGCGGCGACCTTTCCTGGGCCCCGTCGCGGCACCTGCCTGGGCTGGGCACGTAAATACTTGGCTGCGACAATACTGACAGCATCTAGACGCCCTTCTCCTTCCCGGAGGAGAGGCATCGTTTCAGAGACACCTTCACCTAACGCTTCCCGGCTGTGATCTTTCCTGGGCCCCGTCGCGGCACCTGCCTGGGCTGGGCACGTAAATACTTGGCTGCGACAATACTGACAGCATCTAGACGCCCTTCTCCTTCCCGGAGGAGAGGCATCGTTTCAGAGACACCTTCACCTAAGGCTTCCCGGCTGTGACTTAGAGAGACGCGGAGAAACCCACAGACACGGCACAGTCAGAGCTGCACGGCCAGAAGGCGCCCCGCCCGCGAGCTCTCGGAGGCCCCGTTCTGATTTCCGGAGACTGACTCTCGTCCTTGGGGCGGCTGTGGCCCGCCGCCCCAAGGTCACTGTCTTTTCTCCTAGCCCCTGTCGTTGCCCCCTTCAGCTCACTGTGGGGTGGACCTGGCCAGCTGACTGAGCTCGGCCGGTGGAGGGGGGTGCGCCCTCGGGCCAGGAGCAACAGGGGGCAGAGCCTCCTCGAGAGACACCCCCCACCCCATCTGCCCCACCCGGGACATTTTTCTTGGACTCTCGGGGCAGCAAGAAATCGACTTTGTTGTTGGATGCAGCCTCCGTTTCTGTTACCACGGAGCCATTCGGGCTAACACAAGCAGACGTGAGATCTGTCACGTCCTGCCTCTGAAGGGGGAGCACAGTCTTAAAACCCCCAGTTACTGGGTGACAGTGACGTGTCGGTCAGCGCAGGCTCAGGGTCGTCGCCGAGCGCCCACGAGGGGCAGGACCCTGACAGTGAGCGGCCTGTCTCTTATACACATTTCTGCCCCACCCGGGACATTTTTCTTGGACTCTCGGGGCAGCAAGAAATCGACTTTGTTGTTGGATGCAGCCTCCGTTTCTGTTACCACGGAGCCATTCGGGCTAACACAAGCAGACGTGAGATCTGTCACGTCCTGCCTCTGAAGGGGGAGCACAGTCTTAAAACCCCCAGTTACTGGGTGACAGTGACGTGTCGGTCAGCGCAGGCTCAGGGTCGTCGCCGAGCGCCCACGATGGGCAGGACCCTGACAGTGAGCGGCGGGGTCGGGGGGTGGGCAAGCCTCTGTACTTTCAGATCAGCGCTGCTGTGAACCGAGGGCTGGGGGCTCCACGGGCACAGACTGTGCCGCTACAACCAGCCGCAAGGGCACACTGCACACGCTGGCAACAGAGCCAGGGTCTTATAACAAGGACGCCGAGCCGGGCCTGTGGGGACTCTGAGTCAGTGAACTGCAGGTCCGCAACATGGGCGATTGTGCGTCAACGGTCCTCCAGCAAGAAGTGGAAGGAAAATAAGGTCTTTTTAAACACCGGACAGTGCAAAGCACACACAGCCGCAGCTTTACCCGTGGTCCCGAGAAGCCCATGATGCCTTCTTCTCCCTTCAAGGAGACGCCCTAGGAGAGAGAGAACAGAGAGACCACCCTTCACGGTCTGCCTGCTTTGGGGGCTTTCTTAGTGTCCCCCGCTGCGGCCAGCCTGCCTCTGCCTCTCCAGCTCCACGTAGGACGGGCTCCTGGGACGTCTGCAGTCGGCTGAGGCGGTCATCATCCCCAGGTAAGGGGCAACAGAGAGGACTGGGAATTCCGGGGCAGGTGGGACTCAGATTAGGGAGGGCAGAGCGGTGGCATGGCTGGACCCTGGCCAGGAGGCCACCACCAAGCCTGCCCGGCCCGTCCCTCCACGACACAGCTCTTCTGAGCGGCCTGGGCTCATTTATGAGCTTCAGAAGAGGGTGATCAGCCGGTGCTGACTCTGCAGAAAGACGGCATCCTGACACTGTTTTCTGAAAAACTGTGAGGAACGATCACCCTTTCCTGCTGCACGTGAGTGGACTGGAGGCCAGAGCTGCGGGCTGGGAGGCCCCAGACAGTCTAATTGGGATGGGACCCCTGAGAATGCGGGGACCACGAGAAGCATCTTTATTCCTTGACTTACTATTCTCCCTGGTTCTCCCTCGCTTCCTTTTTCACCCTGTGAAGATATGAAAGACAAGAAATGCTCATAATTCATGAATACCATTTAAAATGGATCAGGATTTATGACATAAGGTGCAAAGGATTTCAGAAAACTACAAACAATGACTATAAACGGATTGTAACAAACGACTCCCTAAACTTGTGGCTTCAAAATTCAAGGGGGAAAATGTGCTATTTCTCTTGGATTTTCACAGTATAGACACAATTGTGTGTTATTCTGATATGATTGCAAGGCTGACTCTTTCCTGCCTGTGAGTTTCCTTCAGGGCCCACAGTGCCAGGGCACATGCCTGGGGGCCAGCCCCCGTGATAACAGAGGGGCTGTCATTTGATAATGAAACAGCGATTCCTGGGACGTCTGCAGTCGGCTGAGGCGGTCATCATCCCCAGGTAAGGGGCAACAGAGAGGACTGGGAATTCCGGGGCAGGTGGGACTCAGATTAGGGAGGGCAGAGCGGTGGCATGGCTGGACCCTGGCCAGGAGGCCACCACCAAGCCTGCCCGGCCCGTCCCTCCACGACACAGCTCTTCTGAGCGGCCTGGGCTCATTTATGAGCTTCAGAAGAGGGTGATCAGCCGGTGCTGACTCTGCAGAAAGACGGCATCCTGACACTGTTTTCTGAAAAACTGTGAGGAACGATCACCCTTTCCTGCTGCACGTGAGTGGACTGGAGGCCAGAGCTGCGGGCTGGGAGGCCCCAGACAGTCTAATTGGGATGGGACCCCTGAGAATGCGGGGACCACGAGAAGCATCTTTATTCCTTGACTTACTATTCTCCCTGGTTCTCCCTCGCTTCCTTTTTCACCCTGTGAAGATATGAAAGACAAGAAATGCTCATTAATTCATGAATACCATTTAAAATGGATCAGGATTTATGACATAAGGTGCAAAGGATTTCAGAAAACTACAAACAGTGACTATAAACGGATTGTAACAAACGACTCCCTAAACTTGTGGCTTCAAAATTCAAGGGGGAAAATGTGCTATTTCTCTTGGATTTTCACAGTATAGACACAATTGTGTGTTATTCTGATATGATTGCAAGGCTGACTCTTTCCTGCCTGTGAGTTTCCTTCAGGGCCCACAGTGCCAGGGCACATGCCTGGGGGCCAGCCCCCGTGATAACAGAGGGGCTGTCATTTGATAATGAAACAGCGAAAGGCCATTCAGGTGAAAGAGGATAAGGGGGGGATCCTCCGAGGACAAGGCTCATCCGCCAGTTCAGTTCAGTCGCTCAGTTGTGTCCGACTCTTTGCGACCCCAGGAATCGCAGCACACCAGGCCTCCCTGTCCATCACCAGCTCCCGGAGTTCACTCAAACTCATGTCTACTGAGTTGGTGATGCCATCCAGCCATCTCATCCTCTGTCACTCCCTTTTCCTCCTGCCCCCAATCCCTCCCAGCATCAGAGTCTTTTCAGATGAGTCAGATCTTCGTATCAGGTGGCCAAAGTACTGGAGTTTGAGCTTCAGCATCAGTCCTTCCAATGAACACTCAGGACTGATTTCCTTTAGGATGGACTAGTTGGATCTCCTTGCAGTCCAAGGGACTCTCAAGAGTCTTCTCCAGCACCACAGTTCAAAAGCATCAATTCTTTGGCACTCAGCTTTCTTTATAGTCCAACTCTCACGTCCATACATGACCACAGGAAAAACCATAGCCTTGACTAGACGGACCTTTGTTGGCAAAGTACTGTCTCTGCTTGTTAGCATTCCCTCTTAGCTGCACAGAACAAGGAAATGTGATTCAGCCGCTCGATGATCTCAACAGGGTCGTGCCTGCTCCGGCCTCACTCCACCCCAGGCTCCTGTCCTGACACTGGACAGGGGCCCTACCCTGCTGATGGTCAGGTCCCCCCAGGAGCCAGAGTCCCTCCTGGGTCCACCCTGATGACCCTGGAGGCCCTGTCCTGCCTGGTGGTCCAGGGCTGTCCTGCTCGCACCCGGCTGGTGCGTGACCAGCCCTCTAGGCTCACAGCAGCCGCTGCCCAGGCTCCCTCTGTCTGCAGTCAAGTCTCTTGAAACACCGCAGCTGCACAGACTCACGTCCCCCACGGGGTTCCATCCTCCCCCCTCCCGTCCGCCCCTCGGCATTCACACCCCATCTTGACAGGTGCTCGAGAGACAGGGAGCAGGGTCTACGTTTGGGATTTTTACTTTGGGCCCTGTGAGCTGTCATGGTGCGTCTCACCCCGGCCACCACCCTGCCGCCCTCCAAGGTCAGCATTCCACCAGGTCAGTGCTTCGGTCTTTATTAAGCACAAGGGAACCAGAAGGCTTAGGACGGGTGAACTGTCTGTCTGAGTGAATGAGTGATAGAGAAGGGTGTTAATTTTTATTTACACTCCAAGAGGATGCTTTTAATCAAACAAAACATTAACAGAAACTACAAGAGTCAGAAATCTGACTTTGAGTCAAAAAGCCCACAGGGACGCTCCATGTCAGTAAAACGTAGGCCTTCTTTTGCTCACGTGGCCCCACATCCTGGCAGCGAGCTGTGCTATGACCACTGGCTACGTCTACACTAGAGGATGAACACGGAGCTGAGGTTCTTAAATGGGTCCTCGTGTTGGTGCCGACTCATCATGATTACGAGCAATGATACTGAGACACCTGTGACTGCGGTCAGTGCTTTCAAACGCGTAATTTGCTGATTCGGTGGGGAGGGCATTTCCACTGTGACTGTGACGTTTGAATAAGACCAAAGAAAGCCACATCTTTTCCTCCTCCTTCAGTTCAGATGGGAACACGTCAGTCTTGCCGCCGCCCCTTTACCTTATACTGCTCTGGGAGAAGCTCGTACACCGCCGTGGGCTTCTCGACGTAACCGTTGTCTGGTGGAATCCCGCCGGGTCCCTGCAGCCCCATGTCTCCCTGTGAATGGTTTAGCAAAGCAACTGTCTTTAGATTGAAGGAGGCGATCGAGGTGGAATACAAGCACAATCCCACCGCAAACTGCCGCTTCTGTCTTTGCGTATTACTTATCACACGTACATCCATTTTAATGGTGTGACAATCAAGATAAAAACTGTATATAAGCCTGGATGGCAGGGGGTTTAGGGGGGAATGGATACATGCCTATGTCCGCTGAGTCCCTTTGCTGCCCACTTGAAATCACCACAACACTGCTAATCGGCTGTACCCCAATATAAAACGTTTTTAAAAATGTAAAAACATCATATAGAATGAAATAATAGTAAGGTAAAATTGCTTGATTTCCACTTGCTTTAATAGTCATTTAGAATTTATGCTTATAAGCTGTTTAGCTTGGTCAAAATTTGCGGTCGCCTTTGCCTCAGTGGAATTATCTCCTCACGATGAATTTCTATACAAGGAAGTTATTCGGTCTGTGCGCCAAACGTCTCGGTGGTTCTTGCTGTGCACTATGCTACTGCTTTCTAAGACTGGTACCCAAGACATAGATCAGAACAGGTGTCCCAGGTGGCACTAGAAATAAAGAGTCCACCTGCCAATGCAGGAGATGAAAGAGGCGCAATTCAATCCCTGGGTCTGGAAGAGCCCTGTCCTAAAGATCCTAACCACCACGAGCCTGTCTGGCAACGTGACACTTCACAATGACTGTTTCCTTTCAAATGGGGTGTTTGCAGAGCACCTCAAGATAACAGCACAAAACCGAGACACTGGAACGAGCTGTCAGTACCTCCTAGCTCAAGCTAGTAAGTTTCCTTTACCTTTTCGCCTTTTTCTCCAAAAAACCAAGTCCTCTGTTGCCCTGAAAGACAGATGGCATCTGTAAGCTTAAAGTCAATAATCACAGTGAAATAAAATTATTGTTTTTAGAAAAAGAAACCTAATCTGCATGTATCTGCAACATCACTGGACAGCTGTCCTTCCTGATATTCTGGCTTCAGCTCCCAGGGACGAATTAACACAAGAGGAAAAGAAACGTCTTTCCTTTTGCTATTTCCGTATATAAGCGGTGTAATGAAAGTCTGAGTCCAGATGCCGCATAAAATGAACAGGAGCAAAGCGAGGCGCTGCAGAAAGTGTTCCCTCACGCTGCGCTCTGAGCGTTCACTAACACGAAACCTTAAGTGACAAAAATTTTGGGTTCATAAGAACGCTACACTAGTGTTTTAATAAACCCCTGCTTTCAAGGAATTTGTACTTTGTACTTTAAGCGAGACCTGGAAAGCAGTGGGCCAAGAGCTGTCTGTCACCCCTGGGGACACGTTGCTACTTGCTTATATCGCCTACGCATTTTACTGCCCAAATCCTGATGACCAAGAAGTGGACTATTACTGATTTCCTCCTTGCGGCCCTGGGCTTGACAGTCCAGGCCCCTGCTAACTAACTGCGAACTCTCCCGCAGTCCCCTGGGCCACACACTGAGTCTGGCCAGCACCGATGGGGAGAGTGTCATCTCCTCGGGCCGAAGCCTCACGGTGAACAGATGATGGCGCTCCAGTCTGATCCCACGTCTTCCGACCCTACAGGTCGGGGTCTCAGTGTCTCCTTGGGTTCTGGACCCTCTGGGCTCGGAATGTAGCCGTTTCCTGCCTGGGATCCCAGTCTGAGGACCGTGATTCATACTCCCCTCTGCCCTAGGCTTTCTCCTTTTGGTAAAAGCACCCTAAATGTCACAGAAAGATGTTCTCATTCTCTTAATGATGGTGATCTTTGGGTTTAGCCAAACTTTTCATCATCCTTCCTGCCTCAGAGGCAGACCAGGAAGGCGCCCTGGTGTGTATTTGACAGTTTCATGACAGGAGCGTCCACGTGTGTGTGGGAGGGCTGACCGCTCGCCAGGTGGGCCACGGGACAAACCACGCCCAGCTCAGGAAGGCCCGTGTCCTCTGACCGCCCACGGCTCTGCTGCCTTCCCGGGGCTCCTGTCCCCGCCGAGATGCAGGATCCCGTGGGGCCCACCTGCTCTCCACACCACACAACCCTCTGCCTATGATGCCTGAGTTTCCACAAATAGAAACAAAGCCTTTCATTAATTTTTGCTTTTCTTTGCTTCCTTCCCACCTGGCTGGGGAGCTGAAATCAAAGCACAGAGACGCAGCCAGGCAAGACGAGAATGAGATCTGCTTGGGACCCCGACACCCCCTGCCTCGCAAGCCGGTGTCCAGGGCACCAGGAAGTGGCCTGCTGGAGGCCTGGGGCCGCTTGTGCTGCAGCCAAGGGGGGATCTGAGCCGCCCCGGGGCGCCCCGCCCCGTCCTGCAGCCGAGTCTCTTGGCTCTGGGCCGTTCCCAGCCCGCCCTGGGCGGGCGGACGGCGAGGAGCCAGGTTGGGAGGGGGGGCGATGGGCAGAAGCCTTAACGAGCTCCAGCCGCAGCCGGAAGCTGAGTCAGAGATGATGGGAGCTGGGGTCGGGGTGGTGACAGCTGAGGTCCCCAGGCGGCAGGGAGATGGGGTTTCTGCAGGGCAGGTCTGGGAATGGGCGGGCCGGGGAAGCGTCCTTGGCCTTACGCAGGCCACAGAGTGGTTCTGAAATGTTCCTAACGGTAGCCCAGTATTTCTGACTCATGTCGGGATTTGACCAAATACATCCCTCGCCAGCCTCCTACGGCTTGTCCTGGACATTTGTTTAACTTTCCCAGGTCACATTAAACCCATATTCTGCCCACGTTCCTAACAAGCTACCACTTTGCGGTGCTCCAGCCCACTGAACCGTCTTTCTCTGATGGAAAGAGGACAGTGTTGGGCCAGGGCCTGGCTTGACGCTCCTTGAGTACACCCCCAGAGGCTGACAGCTCCCTCTGGGAGGGCCCACCTGCACCCAGGTAGGAAGAAGGCCATTGGCTCCCCACACAACTCCAGCTCTGTCCTGTCCCGCCCTGTGAGAGAGCACGTCATGGGTAAGCAGGGTGCCCCCAATGTGCTCTACATTTCTAATCACACATTCGCCAGCTGGACCTTCAATGCGGCCACAGGAATGCTGTGTGGTTTGCAGACAAGAAGTCATTCCACGCATCCACGTACGTAATGACTTCATGCATGGATTTACTCTTGGAGTTTAGAGCCCTGTCTTATAACTACATACAATCCTCCTTACGAGACAAACGATGTACTTGTCAGCCAGGTAGTTCCACGGTCAAGAAGGAGACGCAGCAACATGCGAGGCCCCGGTTCCCCCCCTCACCCACCGTGCCCCCAATAACTTACTGGCTGTCCTTTGGGTCCCGGGGGTCCAGGGGGTCCCTGCACAAACACAAAGACATCTGTCAGCTGTTTTCTTTATCCCAGGGCCCAGATGACATCTGCTCGGGAGTCTTGGGAAAGCTGTCTGCTGTGTGTTCGGCACACCGGGGAGGATGTGAAGAGCCTTTTGGCGCACCCGTCTCGGCGGGGACGCGGGGCTGGAGAGCGAGGCCGGGGGCTCGGGCCCGGTTCTCAGGGTCTGCTGGCTGCCAGGCACAGCTGTTCCTGGTTTGCTTTTCTGAGCTCAGGCTTTTGACCTGACCTGGGTCCTGCTCACGCTGGCTCTGATCCCTCCGAAAGGCCCGGGGCCCAGTTCCTCTGGAGACGGCCCCTGCTGGCCTCCCGTGAGTCCCCGCACCGGGCACCATCTCACACTTCCCGTGCTGGGCCGGCGGGCAAGCACGCACAGAGTTAATCTACGCCCGGCCCCTCGGAGGGGCTGGGAATCCGCCTGCCAGGATCACCTCGTGCTCCTGCAGAGCGGTCCTTGCCAACGCCACGCTGAGGGTGAGCTTTACACATGCCTTACAAGAGCCAGGTGTGCTGGCGTAGAACAACAGGTGGAGGGGCAGGGGCTGTGGGAGGCCTCAGTCGTTCGTGTGAAGACCCGGAGGCTGGCACCTTGGCTCAGGGAGGCGGGGAGCACCCTGCTGTTTATTTCCCAGAACTGTGTGCGGAAAGCAGGGGACCTCCCGCCCTGAGGCCCGCGTTCTGTAAACGGGCGGCTCTATGTGTACAAGGGCTGAGAGCATCTCGAAACACGAGCCCGTCTCCTTCCCTTCAGCTAAAGCTCACGGCCGGAGGGCTGCTGGGGAAAAAGACCAGCCCGGCCCCGGAGAACTCTGCTTCGTAGAGACGTGACCGATTGTTGCGATTATTATCAGCGGTCTGAGGGACGAGAACGAGCACCCCCGCCCCAGATGCTGGTGTGACGGACCTGCCCTCAGACACACACGTGTCCGCGGCCTCTCCGCATCGGCCGAGACGCGGGTCCCACGGCTCCGTCCACGGCCGCCTCAACCTCGGGGCGTGCTGTTCTCTGAGGACTCTCTCCCCTGCGGCCACAAGCTCTCCCTGAGTTAAGGTCTGTTTGTCTTATTAAAAAAAATCGTGGAGTAGGAGAGAGTCGGGCGCTTTGCAGGAGCCTCCCGGCCCGTGCCGTGGGAAGGATCCGAGGCGGCCAGGCCTGGGACTCGCCCTCCTCGGGCGGGCCCTCCTCCAGCCAGGGGTTTGGCTCCAGGCCTCATTCCGGCTTAGGTTTGCGGGAGGACGGGACACCTGTAGACCCACTCAGGTGGGGCCCGAGGGCCACTTTGCTAGCTGATGTCCAGTATCTCACCTGCCCTGGTGGCTGTGCCCAGGTGCGTTACCCCTGCTCTGAGGCCTGGCCAGCAGAGCCCATTTCCTCCTTATGGACCCGCAGGACACTGGTCTGCTTTGCTGGGGATGACGGGCCCCTGTCAGCTGGTCAGCTGTGGGGCTGGGAGAGAGTGTGCCTGAGTGGAAGGGCTCCAGACCAGAACCAGGTCAAAATCTGACCCAGCTGGCGTTGAGTCTTCACTCTCAACCTCGATGGCGGCAGCGGGGACAAGGGACGGCCTGGGTGGTCTTGGCAACCACGCGCATCAGGCACGCCGTGAGGCCTCCGCCAGCGTCCGCGCAGCCTGCATCTCGGAGGATGTTCCACACCCGCAGGGGCAAGCACGTGAGCCTGGAACTTACCGGCCTTCCTGGGGCTCCAACCGGGCCCATCTGTCCCATAGGCCCAGGGCGGCCGGGAGGCCCCTGCGGACAGACAATGGAGAAGGCGGTTAGGGAGGCAGGAGGCGCGGAGCCTGGATCCGCTGGGTCTCTTCTCTAACGAAAGCAATGCTTACCTGGAAGCCGACCAGCCCGGGCTCTCCAGGTTCCCCCTAATTGAGAAGAAAGAGTTTGAAGAGTTTCAGCTTTTAAGAGTCTGTGGACTCGGTTGCATTTTACTTCAGTGTCAGAAATAAGCATATAAAACACACCCGCTGTCTAAGGACTCGGTGATGTTAATTACGTAGACAGCTGCGCTGTCCTGAGTATGAGAAGGGTGGCCCGCAGTTAGCGTAAGGCGGCCGACAGGCTGGAGGCCGGTGAGAGGACCCTGCAATCAGTGGAGATTCTGGCTTGCGGACACTGGGCGTCCCCCGCCCGACTCAGAGGCCTCTCACTGGGGAGGGCACACGGGGGCTGGGCCACGCCCCGGCTCCGCAGACTTACCCGGTACTTGTCACGGTCCTCCGAGGACAGAGCGTAGGGCTCGCCTTTCTGCCCTTTCGGTCCTTGGGGCCCCTAAATGCGCGCATGCAGCACAGAGAGAAAAGCACAAGCGGTCTTCAGCACAGCGACATGCCTGGCGCCACGCCTGCCCCCTTTCTGGGGGACGCCCAGCCGTTCTGTGGGCGAGCGAGACTATCCTGAACATCCAGCTCTACCTTAGCTGCGAGGTGAGACTTTTAGCTTCATATTTACCCAACAGCATCTTTCTTAAAAGACAAATATTCGGTAGGACTTAATTTGCAGAAACCCAAGTAGAGGTCCAGCAAACGAATACTTTCCTCTCCCAAACTGTCCCTTTTCTTTGTAACAACACTATTCTGTGTCTTTGCCTTCGCATGCTAAAATATCGACACATACACTCTGCAGCACTCTCTGTGGGAGAGACTCTGGGTCGCCCGTTACAGATGGGATTGTGTCAAGTATACGGCATTGGCTAAAAAGCTGGTTTGGGCTTTCCGTGACATCTGAATGAACTTTTGGCCAGCCCACGTACATAAGTACCCAGATACACAGGTACATAAGTACAGATACCCAGGTACATAATACCCAGATACACAGGTACATAAGTACACAGGCCTTTTAATATCTACATATAAAACCTGTATTTTAAAGTGATGGATATATTCACTGATAACGAAAGCTATGATATTAGACTAGAGCAGAGTGTAGCTTACTGATAAGCTGAATCACATGAAAAAGAAGCAGCTGGCAAATGGGGAGCTGGAGGGCAGAGGCGTGAAGATAACCGGAAATCGGTCAGCTTCAGGGAAATGCAGTGAAGATCATTATTGCTGCCCTTCCCTCACCTTAAAATGCTTTTTAAATAAAAAGTTTTGCCCCAAAGTGTTAGTTTAACCCTGAATTTGGAATATATTGCTATAAGGTAGCAACATATTATCAAAAAAGCTTGTTTGCACAGACGCTAAAAATAAATGAAGTCGTGAAATAAATCATTATATGATAGTTCTTCCATTAAGAAAAGTCAAGCCTACCTTGTATATCCTGGAGAACAAAACTGTTTTCAAGTCACAAAGGATGTTAGAATCTAATAAAATGATGACTAATGGAGAAGTCTGTTCAAGGTTTAAGCTTTTAAAAATTTTAGTTCCATGATCCCACTATTATTCTTGCCATTTGAATGGGAGGAAGTGATGGTATGCTTGGGAGACAAACCCATTACCTTCTATTTAACACGCAAAGGACAAAGGGGAAATGGAGCTCTCTGAGTCCAGCACACCTAGATGTTGTCAAGAAACCTCAGCAGCGGAAGTGTGCTCTGTCCTGACTGCTAACCCAGGGTGGGCAGCCACCGTTTCTGGGGTGGAAAGCTGGTCTCGGCACCTGCCTGCTCGCCCCACCCCCAACACCATCCTGCAGGCAGGAGGCAGCCCGCCCTCCTGAGAGGCCTTCCCTAAGGCAGTTTCTCAAGGGGGTCCTCGGAGGGCCCCCCGAAAGCGAGGCCTTCCCTGCATGCCCACCACCCAGACTGGCTCCGACCAGTGGAGCAGGCTGGGCGCTGCTGTACTCACGCGGGGCCCGAGGAAGCCGCTGGGGCCCGGGGGCCCTGCGTAGCCCGAGTCGCCCATGGTCCCGTTGCAGCCGTCGTACCCGGGAGGTCCTCTGGGTCCGCCTTGCCCGGGATGGCCCTGGAAACAGACAAGCCATTGGGCCTCCAGGGCTTAGGTTTCATGTAACTGGGATGAGGCAGCTTCCAACCTTCTCAGAAGAGATGCCTCCGAGCTCCTCATCTCCTCCTGAATTATCAGTCTGCTCTCGGCCTTCCTGACTCCCCTAGACTGGATCCGAGACATTTGAAATTGCACGCCACCCTGATCTTAATTTGAGCTTATCCTTCAAAGGGAAATTTCAGTTCTGTTGAGCTAAATGTCCATCTTGTGTTCAACACCCAAGCAGGTCTGTTTCTGGGTGATACAGCCCTTAGATTTTACTGCACATCAACTTTGCTTACGACTTCTTTTTAAAATTCATTTATTTTTAATGGAAGGATAATTGCTTTAAATATTGCGTTGGTTTTCTGCCATACATCAACATGAATCAGCCACAGGTATATAGGTCCCCTCCCTCTCCCCCCCCACCCCACCCCTCCAGGCTGTCTCCAAGCTCCCTGAGAGAAGCACGGAAATGTACACAGCACCACGTGCAAAACAGCCAGTGGGAACGTGCTGTAAATGATTCTAGGCAGCTAAAAGGACCAGGTCCCTCAAACCCTATGTTCGTTAGGCACTCAGATAGAGCAGTGGCGTTCACGTTGACTTGCTGTGAGCATCTCTCAGACTCCGGCATCGAGGAGGCTGACTTTAGCAGCCCTGACATTCCAGAGAAAACGGCCAGGTATCTATTTACCATGATCACCCCTCCAGCTGATGATCACTCCCTCCCTAGTTTGAGAAATGTTTGCTTCTGACATTAAATGAACATGAAGTGGAAAAAACCTATGGAAACATGACATCGATCAGCTACAGCGCGTTTCCACAAGGTCACTCCATCTAAAGCTCAGACTTCTGCTTCCAGAAGAGCACAGCAAGGGACAACCCCAAGGGGCCAAAAAAAGTAGGTTAAAAATGGGCAATTTCATCGGAGGCAGCGGGTAAGAAAATGCTTTGGTCATTTGTTTAACCATTGAAATCTGCAAATTCTTCAGCTCTGCCAGTTTCTCAAGAGTCTGACTCATGCGCGAGTTATTTCCTCAGCCGCGCACAGCTGTGAGCTGCCACCGATGTGTTCGTTTGGGCCCCTCCCAGGGGACGCCAGGGGTCGTGGCCATGCGGGTCTCACGTCTTGGTGAGGGGGGGCTTCCTTTCTTTAGCTCTGCCTCCTGCTGCAAAAATCTCCCTGAGTGTGGAGCTAAGGAAAAGCGGCAGTTCTCTGTGACTGCTGTCCCCTCATACCCTTACCCCTCTTCTGCAATGGGGCAGCCTCACTTGTGTAGCTTGGAGAGAGTGTGTGTGTGTGTATGTGCGCGCGCATGTGTGTTTAAGCATGATGACAGATAACCCATATCGTGCACGTGTGTGCATGTGTGTTTGAGCACAATGACACAGCACAGACATTGGCATGAGCGTGAAGTTCTGGAGGCAGATGTCCTTAAACATCAGCGCGGAGGGATGGGGCAGGTCTGAACATTGGCTAAACACATATATCCCGGAGGCCGAGATGGGCAGGAAGCTGTCCCTGGGAAGTCTGCCCCCAGGCCCGAGGAGGAGGCTGTGAGTCAGGCTGCTCTGTTTATTTTCTTGTGCCACAAGCAGTAAAGTAAACTAGGTTAGAAAAACACAGTTTATTGCAGTCTGAGATTTTCTCATGGACAAAGCATGCCTTTCGTCTTCTCTGCACAGCTGCTACCAGGACTCTGAGCCCCTGCACAGACTCCAGGGCAGCCCCTGCACAGACTCCAGGGCAGCCCCTGCACAGGCTCCAGGGCAGCCCCTGCACAGGCTCCAGGGCAGCCTCTGCACAGACTCCAGGGCAGCCTCTGCACAGACTCCAGGGCAGCCTCTGCACAGACTCCAGGGCAGCCTCTGCACAGACTCCAGGGCAGCCTCTGCACAGACTCCAGGGCAGCCTCTGCACAGACTCCAGGGCAGCCTCTGCACAGACTCCAGGGCAGCCTCTGCACAGACTCCAGGGCAGCCTCTGCACAGACTCCAGGGCAGCCTCTGCACAGACTCCAGGGCAGCCTCTGCACAGACTCCAGGGCAGCCTCTGCACAGACTCCAGGGCAGCCTCTGCACAGACTCCAGGGCAGCCTCTGCACAGACTCCAGGGCAGCCTCTGCACAGACTCCAGGGCAGCCTCTGCACAGACTCCAGGGCAGCCTCTGCACAGACTCCAGGGCAGCCTCTGCACAGACTCCAGGGCAGCCTCTGCACAGACTCCAGGGCAGCCTCTGCACAGACTCCAGGGCAGCCTCTGCACAGACTCCAGGGCAGCCTCTGCACAGACTCCAGGGCAGCCTCTGCACAGACTCCAGGGCAGCCTCTGCACAGACTCCAGGGCAGCCTCTGCACAGACTCCAGGGCAGCCTCTGCACAGACTCCAGGGCAGCCTCTGCACAGACTCCAGGGCAGCCTCTGCACAGACTCCAGGGCAGCCTCTGCACAGACTCCAGGGCAGCCTCTGCACAGACTCCAGGGCAGCCTCTGCACAGACTCCAGGGCAGCCTCTGCACAGACTCCAGGGCAGCCTCTGCACAGACTCCAGAGCAGCCTCTGCACAGACTCCAGGGCAGCCCCTGCTCCGGGCAGGACGGCTTTCCACTCGGGCAGCTCTGGAGCTCAAGCGCGGTGTGAGACTGGCTCCTACGGCCGGCCGGTGCCGCCTGCAGCCTGTTGCCAGTAACAAGGGGGCTCCCCTTTCGCCCTTATCACCCCCATGGCCCTGCAGTCCTGGGAACCCCAGTTCTAGCACAGTAGCCTCCTTGCCAAGTCCAGAAGACCATGTACAAAGGAAGCAGTTTGTGCAAGAGATGACTGGATTGCAGGGGAAAACGTTTTAAAATGCACACGCAGCCCCGCAGGCGGCGCTGTCATAGACAAGAAAGGGGGGCTCGTTAGACGTGTGTCTGTGTGTCGTAAAGGGGTGGTTTTGTATGTATACGGTGCTTTGAAATTTTAATCTTATGAAAAACTTACGGGAATTCCGTCGGCACCAGGGAAACCCGAAACACCTCTTGGTCCCTGTAAAGAAGGCAAACAGACTTCAGGAAGGCCAGGTCACTGCCCCCCTTCACCCTGCGAGAGGAGCACCCACGGTTCCATACGCACCACGTCTCCCTTCGGGCCTGTGATCCCGGGGGCTCCCCTTTCGCCTTTGTCTCCTTTGCGGCCTTGCAGTCCTGGGAACCCCTGTAGCCCGGGGGGCCCGGTGTACCCCTGGGGGCCCACCGGCCCTGGCTGGCCCTGTGGGAACAACACCCGGTCAGTGTACAGAATTCATAACCACGCATGAGCGTCTCCAATCATGCTGCCTTTGAAACTATACTTTTCCTGCTTAAAGAGCTATACTCTTCAGAGAGCACTCTGTGTAAATCACCATCTTCTTCCACGAGAGCCACGGAGTGTTTTCTGGCTGAGAAAGTAACAGAGTTCAAAGGGGGGAAATACTAAACGTGAGACAAAAGTCATCCCCGAGTACTGAAGTGAAGTTATTGTGAAATGCTAATATTGGGTTGGCATGAAAGAATCAATTGACTTAAAAGAGAAAAAAGTCCTTTCAGTATAAACGAAGGTGCCAGACAAATTCCTGAGGTCCTCTCTGTCTCCTATAATGCACACAATAGGTATGGAGACGCAACTAGCACCCAGGTATCAACGTGACCCCCAGATGTTCAGGTGGTTAGACAGTCTCTCATCCTGTACACACACACAGGTTGCATGTGTGCGTGTACAGAGAAAAAAGCTTCTGAAATGCATTAAACATGCATCCAAACCACGGCTGCTGCTGCTCCATCACCAAATCATGTCCAGCTCTTTTTGCGACCTCATAGCCTGTAGCCCACCAGGCTCCCCTTTCCATGGGATTTCCCAGGCAAGAATCCCTGGGTGGATTGCCGTTTCCTTCTCCTGGGGAACTTCCTGGCCCAGGGATCAAACCCCTGTCTCTTGAGTTGGCAGGCAGATTTTTTACCCCTGAGTCACCTGGGAAGCCCTTGCATATTCCTTAGGAAGGCTATTATTTTAAAAAAAGGAAAGACGAAATTATGTGTCGGCAGGAATTTGGAGAAGTTGCTCTGTTGTGGGGAATGGAAACAGCGCGGCTATTGGGGCAAATGGCATGGGGGCGCCTCAGAAACGGAGCAGAGGATCACCCGCGACCCAGTAGTCCCGCTTCTGTGCCCACACTCAGGAGCATGGGGAGCAGAGACCTGGACGGATCACGTCTGCACCCTTGTTCATGGCCGTTTTCCACAACTGTCAAAGGTGGAGGCGCCCACGGATGGATGACGGTAAAGCACGATGCGGTCGGACTCTTCTTCACCTTAAAGGGGCAGGAAATTCTGACCCAGGCCACAGCGTGGATGGACCCTGAGGACACATACTGAGTGAAATGAGCCCGCCACGCAGGGACAGACGCTGTCTGATTCCACGAGCATGGGGTCCCTAGAGGAGTCACATTCGTAGACTGGGAAAGTGCCAGAGAGGGACCAGGGCTGGGGGAGGGAGTGGGCAGTTAGGGTTTCGTGGGGACAGACTTCCAGTTTGGAAAGATGAAAAAGGTCTGGAGACAATGGTGATCATGACTGTATAAAACATGAACGTGCTTGACGCCACGAAACTGGGCAAAAGTGGTTAAGCTGGCACATTTTATGCTGTGTACATTTTACCACAATCAAAATGGAAAGATTAGAAAGGGGTTCCAGCTCTCTTATTATTGGAACTAATTTATGCACGACAGTTCTATTTTAATGAACATCCCAGGTTCGCCCAAACTGAGAAAAGTGACAAGACAAAACCAAATCCCAACAACTCTGACCTGATTTCTTAAAGGAAGGATTCTGCTGTTGCTTCATCCCACAGACCTTTCTCTCTGAGCCTCATTCACTCGCATTTCCAATGCCTGTCTTGTCTTTAGATTGCGGGGGTACTGGGTCATTATTTCTAGACTTCTCTTTTATAGCCTGCAAAAAGCCTTTCTTGTATAAACTGTGCTGCTAAGACGTTTGTCTGTCCGGGCAGAAGTTTATAATCTGTCCTTGACACTGCACAGCACTGGGGGAAAGCGGCTTCAGATGCAGCTGGCGGCAGGGTGTTCACACGGGACTGGGCGGGGGAGGAAGGGCGTGGGGGACGCTGCCTGTGATGGTCCCACCGCCCCCACGCTGCCCCTCCCTGCAGGTGCCAGTCCGGGCTTGGGGCGAGCGGGGAAGCGGCTTTTTGGGGTGGAGGACGCAGATGGAGACTAAGATGGAGTTTGGTGGCTGAGATGAGCCCTGAGGCTTGGGGCCCTGTGTCCTCAGATGACGGGGAGCCTGGGCGCCCCTTGGGGCTGGGTCAGTGTTTCACAGATGGCGGGTTCTCTGCTCGCCCGTACGTGGTGCAGAATCCAGCCAGCGCTCCCCTGGAGTAGCGTGACGGCAAGCATGGTGTGGAGCCGTGAAGCCGGCGTGCTCGAATGTCCGGAGAAGGAGAGGCAGGCGTCAGGAGGACTGTGTGGCCAGCGGGCCCCGGACATGTGGCGTCCCTGTCTGGTGCCCGGGGCTTCGGGACACCAAGCTTTGACCCAGATTTTCATGGCTCTTCCTCAGCTATGCTTATTTCTGTCTTGTTTGTGACCACAGACCAAGCCTCTAAGCCTGCCAGTCCCGTAACCCTCAGAGGCTACTGTTGCTAGTCTTCTCAGGGAGCAACCTTGGGGATTCATGATCGTTATTTTTTTATGGCCCATAAACTCCATCTCTATCCGAGGATGACTGTCCAGCACCAACCGTTAACGCAGATGGAGTACAGGCCTCTTAACGAGAAGCATCTCTGTCTTGTGTTTGTTAACCGTTCCTGGCTCCCTTTGATGGAGGGGACCGATGGCGTCACAGTCTGGTTTTCCTCCCATTGTCAGTGAACCTCTTACTCTTGGCTTCTCTGACAGGAAGTCTGGCTTTGGGAATAAAACTCCAGTCTTCCCTTTTCTGGAATACGCTGTCACTTTTTTCTTTTTATTAAGATGAAATTCCCAAACCACAAAAGTATCCGTTGTAAAGCGGCTTCTGGCACATTCACGGTCCCCGTCCATCACTTCTATCTATTCCAGAAGACCTTCACCACCCCGGAGAACCCCACTCCCACCACCATCACCCCCACCGCCGCCTCCAGCCTCTGGCACCGCCCTTTCGCTTTCGGTGTCTGCGGGATTTATCCTGGGTATTTCGCATCAGTGGAATCATACATGAGACACATGACCTTTCATGTCTGGCTTTTTAATCAAGGGTTTTGAGGTTCGTCCACGCCACAGCTTCGGTCACCACTCCACGTTTATGGCTGAATAAGATTCCATCGTGCGGATAAACTAGCTTGTTATGGACAAACCGTGTGGACACGCACACCCAGCTCTCCTGAGTCCTGCGTTCAGTCCTTCCGGGCTTGTTACTTAGAAGTGGACCAGCTGTACCACGCGGTGATTCTAAAGGCTTAAGGAGCTGTGATCCCTGGCTCATTTTACATTCTTACGAGCAATGTGTGAGGATCCTAAACTTCCCCACAATCCCGCCGTCCATTGTTATTTTCATTCAAAAAAAAAAAATAAAGCCTAGAGGGTGTGAACCAGCGTCATTCTGAAGAGGAATGGGGAAAAGCCAGGAAGAGCCTGGATGGGATCTGAATTACTCTTCGTCCTCCAGGATGGAGCCCCAGGATGGTTCCAGCCCTTCCTGGCACGCCCTGCGAGGCTGGGGCTGGAGCCCCAGGATGGCCCGGCCCTTCACCGAACGCCCTGCGAGGCTGGGGGTGGAGAGGCTGGGGGTGGAGCCCCAGGATGGTTCCAGCCCTTCACTGCATGTCCTGTGAGGCTGGGGCTGGAAGGACGCTTATCAGGGTCCGAGCCCTGGGTGTGCGTGCTTCGGTCACCAGGTGTAAGATCCCCCTTAGGGGAGCCTCTGCCCCGGGCACCTGGGGTGTCTGCAGAGAGCGGCTGGAGGGACCAGTAACAGAAAGGGTCCCCCTCTGTCCTGATCGTCATCCTTATCAGCTTCCAGCCTCAGATGGCAAGTCCCGATCGGAAAAGCTATTTCCACCTCTTCCTTTCCTCTTGTGATAAGTGATGTTAAAAATAAAAAGTACCCCAGAAAGGGTAGGACTGTGGCTTAGAGGTCTTTGCATAAACTTCTAAAACTTCTAACATTCCCACAAAATACCTGATAAAAGTATTTCCACAAAAACTTCTCAGAAGCCAGCAGACACCTGGCAAGGAGCTGTGAGCCCGTGGGCTCTGCCCTGCTCGCCCGAGACTTGATTTGTGTCGATGTATCACCTCCTAGGAAAGCGATAATGAGAGGATCTTGAAATCCTCTGGACAGAGGGATGGAGCCCTGTGAACGCTTTCAACAAACGGTTCCTCTCATGTTACCCCCAGGACAACTGCGTGAAGTCGGCGTCACCCCCGCTTGAGAGGGGAGGTAACGGGAGCCGGGGGGTCAGGGTTAGGGATGATGGATGCATTTAGATCTGGAGGGGGGGGATTCCATCTTCCATGACACCCTTGCTGCTCCAAGAGAGGTCAGGAGCCTCATGCACATCACCTGAGACTGCAGAGTCTCAGCCCCGCCCTGGGGCGGTACTGACGTGATGGGGGCGGGGAGCTCCTTGCTCTGTGAGGTCTGCGAACCACGGCCGACCCCGCCCTCCTCCCCCTCGTGGGAGAGGGCTGGTATCTCTTTATCTTTAAACTTTCAATTTTGCACTGGGGCATAGCTGATTAACAATGCTGGGATAGTTTCCGGTGGACAACGAAGGGACTCAGCCATACACACATACCCATTCTCCCCCAAACTCTCCTCCCGTCCAGGCTGCCACATGACATTCAGCAGAGTTCCCCGGGCAGGTTATCTTCAAGTTAGAAAGCTCTCTTATGCACGAGATTGCACCTCAGAAACAAGGTCAGGCTATTTTTGCGTGTTGAAGACTATTTCTAATTGAACTGTCTCGGTCTTAGGCTCCGGTGAGAATTCCAAGAAGGGACACCCTGGGCACTGTTAGGAGAGAGGGGTGCTCACGGCCTCTCCCTCTGGGAAACCATCGTGGAGGAGTGGGTCATCCTGGGTGGTTCTGGAAGCTGGAGTCTGGGCCGGCAGACAGCACCCCTGGGCCAGATGCGAGCGCACACGGCTGGAACCCCAGGACCCCGGAGGCGATGCCCTGCCTGTCCCGAGCCGCTGACTGAGCCTTCCTGCACTTGGAACTCTCAGTTCTGGGAAAAGGGGCAAAACATATCTGTGCACACGCCGAAGACTCCAGGGCCTCCGCCTCTGAAATAAAAGTGGAAGACGGATGCTCGGTCAAGGTTCCGAGAAATCACGCCTCGCGGGCAAACGCGCCCAGGGAGGTGCCGTCTGGCATCCAGTGTATTAACCCCAGCACTCGCGCTGGGTAAGGGAGGAAAGAGTTTCATTTATCAAGGCAGGACAGAGAGGAGGGTTTCCGAGGGCCAGCCGCGTCACTGCTCATCAGGACATTTCATCCACAGCACGGTGCTTTCCTGGTACACAAGAATCGGCTTTCCATGCCAGCTGCTGAATAGTAGGAAATCCCTTCTCCTTCCTAAGGGTACTCTTCCTGTCTCGCCTTTTACGGGTCCCAGGCGCCCCTCCAGGCGCCTGCATCCTCCCCAAACCCTGGCGGCCCCTCCTGCCCTCCACCTTCCCGCCCTTCCGATGCAGTGACCTGTGACCTTCGCCCTTCCGATGCAGTGACCTGTGACCTTCGGAGGATTCCAGCCCCAGGCCCAGCTCACCCTTGGAGCTGTTCACACACATTTGAGAACATGGCAAACAGCCCCCAAAGTGGCAAAGACCATCTTTTAAGATGAGGAAAATATTTTGCTCAGCTAGATTTTAGAATCAGTCATCTTTCTTAGGGACGATCGTTAGGATTTGTGAGCAGTTTCTGATCACCTGGCAGGGTGGCATTAGTGCCTACTCCAAGCTGACGATAACGTGACGGTTAGGATTGGACAGGACGTTACATACGACTGTCAGTAAGCTAGTGTAACTGGACAGCTGCCCATTCCAGGCAAAGCAGACAGACAGACAGTTGGCTTAACTGATGTTAACTCTGCCGCCCTTTCCCCTAGATTCTTATCAATATACAGCAAGACATCAGTCCCACACTGGGTGCAATCCCAAATGAAAGGCTTCACATATTTCTCAATGAGAACAGCACAGCCTCCCGGAACACCTGCTGTCCTCTTCTCCACAACTGTCTCACAGACGGTAGTGCTGACGTGAAGGAAATAGCATCCATACGCAAAGAAACCTTGCTCCATAGGCAAGATGGAACACAGACCCAGCTGCAAGGGCGGGACCGTGGCAGCTTTAGAAGAACGCGTAGGAGAGACTCTGTGGCCTCGATTCAGGTGAGGGCTGCTTCCCGGAGACGCGAACTCACACGTCACGAGAGACAAAAAGCGGAGACAAAAACATCTGATCTGCAAAAGGTTCTGTTTGAAACATAAAAGCAGGCCACACCCCAGACAAGACACATATGTGACAAATGACTTTTATCCAGAATATAGACAGGGTGCCCAGAAATCAACAGTAAGGAAACGAACAACCTGATTGGAAAAATGGGTAAAAGATCTGAACAGACTTCATCACAGAAGAGGTGCAAATGGACACTGTGCTGAGCAAGGGGCTCGACACCGCCGGCCATGAGGGAAAGCAGATTAGACCCAGACTGAGGTGTGACGGAGAAGAAGGCGGTGGCACCCTGCTCCAGTGCTCCTGAATCCCATGGACGGAGGAGCCTGGTGGGCTACAGTCCAGGGGGTTGCAAAGAGTCGAACATGACTGAGCGACTAACATACACAAAAACATCCGGCAAGATGCTTTTTAAAATGTGTGCCAAGGAAATGAAAGAATTTCAAGAAACAAGACTGAGCTCTCCTTGCGACCCTGACGGGGACTAGGACTGTCTAGCCCACGGCCCGCGGGATAGCAGGGGCGGAAGCCCGTCAGGACCGAATTCGAACCAGGAGCACGAGATTCACCACGGGTGCCACTGGTCTCCATCCGGTGTGACTTTCACACAGAACGAAGCGAGGGGGTCACCTGTGATCGCAAGACGCTATCGGCTCGTTTGTCTGAGACGATGTGACTTGGAAAGACTCACACTTTAAAGCAAAGGAAAGAGGGGTCCTCTCTCTGTCCTCCGCCCACAGGACCAGTAAGCCTGAAAGCTGCGCTCCTAGTTCTAAAAATAGGCAGTGCACGGGCAGTCGGGCACAGCGGCTTTAGCCCAGCGCGAGGACGAGCTTTTCATGGTCTGGATGTGATTTGGCTTGGCACAGGCTGGGAAGGCCGGTTTTCTGGAAAAGCCTTCCACCGCCTCTGTGCTTGTAGCAGTAAGTACATTTCATCCGCCCAAAGACGGATCCTTGCTTAGCAGACAGACTGGATTTCCTCCGTCTCTGGATTTCCCAAGTTCTCCAAGAAGGCACAGAGGAGGGTGGTGTGGATGAGCCGAAGGCCTAGGGGAGCAGAAATGGCAGCTAAGGAATGGTCTGGAAAAAGCTGATTCAGGGCGCTGGCTGTCAGGCTCCCAGGCATGTGAAACACTCTCTCCAGCCCAGCAGCTGACAGCGTGGAAACAGCACCACCAAACCAGAGCGTCATCAGGTGGCCTTGAGGTTCTCATGCGTTACCCTACAAGGCCACCCTGGATGTGCTTGCAAGGCTAGAAAGGGACATGTGCCGAGGAGGCAACTCTGAAGTCACTGGAATCATAAACTGTTATCCAGCCATGCAAAGAGAGAAATGATGTCATTTGCAGCAACGCGGATGGGCCCAGAGACTGTCAGACTGAACGAGGCAGATCAGACAGATAAAGACAAGTCCCACATGCTGCTGCTCACCTGTGGAATCTAAAGCAATGAACCTATGTACAAACCAGAAATAGAGCCGCAGGAATAGAGAAAACAAGCTTATGGCCACCAGGAGGGATGGGGGAGAGAGATGAGCTGAGGGGTCAGGACTGGCATATGCCCACTGCGCTCAGACATTTGAGTCGCGTCTGACGCTTTGTGCCCCCGTGGACTGCAGCCCATCAAGCTCCTCTGTCCACGGAATTTTCCACCAGGAATACTCCAGGGGATCTTCCTGATTCAGGGATCAAACCCGTGGTCTTGAGTCTTCTGCACTGACAGGCAGATAGTCTACACTCGTGCCACCTCGGAAGCCCCGTATGTGCACGCGCGCTAAGTCCCTTCAGAGCCCAGTTCTCTGCGACCTTATGGACTGCAGCCCACCAGGCTCCTCTGTCCGTGGGATTCTCCTGGCAAGAGCGCTGGGGTGGGCTGCCATGGCCTCCTCCAGGGGGTCCCCGGGGATGGAGCTGCATCCCTGGCGTCTCCTGCATTGTCGGGCAGGTTATTTACTGCTAGCGCCGCCATAAAGTAGCTGATAAGAGCCAACCTGGACGCACATGCAAAAGCAGAGACGTCACTCTGCCAACAAAGGTTCATCTGGCCAAGGCTATGGTTTTTCCAGTAGTCATGTATGCATGTGAGTGTTGCACCATAAAGAAAGCTGAGCGCTGAAGAATTGATGCTTTTGAACTGTGGTGCTGGAGAAGACTCTTGAGAGTCCCTTGGACTGCAAGGAGATCCAACTAGTCCATTCTGAAGGAGATCAGTCCTGAATATTCATTGGAAGCACTGATGCTGAAGCTGAAACTCCAATACTTTGGCCACCTGATGCGAAGAACTGACTCATTTGAAAACACCCTGATGCTGGGAAAGATTGAAGGTGGGAGAAGGGGATGACAGAGGATGAGATGGCTGGATAGCATCACCGACTCGATGGACAGGGGTTTGAGTAAGCTCTAGGAGTTGGTGATGGACAGGGAGGCCTGGCGTGCTGCAGTCCATGGGGTCGCAAAGAGTTGGGCAGGACTGAGCGGCTGAGCTGAACTGAACTGAAGGACCTACTGTGTATTCCAAGGAACTCTACTCAGTTCTCTGTAATGGCCTATATGGGAAGAGAATCTAACATCGAGTGGATATAAGTGTATGTCTAACTGATTCAGCTGGCTGTACTGCAGAAGCTAACACATTGTAGGTCAACTATACTTTAATAATAACTGATTAGAAAAAGCTGATTGGCAACGAGCACACTTGGCTGGATATTTAGGGCCTCGGTTGTGGACTATTTCAACGTGCGTGCTGCGGGAATCGCCTCCTTGTGAGTCCTCTTAAATCACAGCCGCAGGCCACTTCACGCGGGCAGTGTCACGAGAGCCTGCCTCGGTCACACGCCCACGGACAGCCTGCAGCCCAGGAGACACGGCCTCTGGCGGGAAGAGCAGAGGAAACACCGGGTGCCTGGCTTTCCAAACAGCGGCCTCCCCGCCGAGATGACCCACCGGGCTGGCAGCCTTCGAGAGGGACCTCTTGGCATCCTGGCATAGCCCAGGAACGGAACCAACTATTCTATCTCCTTTCCATTTAGACTAAACACAGTCACATGAAAGAAAAATATTCTCGAGGTTGGCATTATATTTAGTTGGTCTGTTATGAAAAAAAAAAATTGGCCAACAAAGGAAAAAAGATTCAGAGCCAGGGAGGGTTCCGACTTGGCTGGGCACCCAGCTCTTTTTCCTGTTCATCTGCCTCTGAAATGTTCCTGAAAAGGGCAGTTCTTCATCGAGCTCCACCCTCCCCGTCCAGCAAAAGGCACGACCGCCTCTTCTCCTCCTCCTTGGCTTTAATCGACTTCTCTGTTGCTTTACCTTCATCGACGTTATTTAGGTTTTCATTTCCTTTTCCAGATTTCACATTTTATTTTTAAACTTACATACAGTGGGATCCAGTTTTCTGGTGTGTAGTTCTGGAGTTTGGACATGTGCTCAGAGCTGTATCAGCTCAAGGCACTGGGCTGTTCTCTCCCCTGCCGCCGCCCCGCTCCCCCCCGCCCCGCGTCGTCAAGCCGCCTCTCCATCCTCTGTCCGACGCTGGGCCTCACGGTGGCGCCTCCTCCGGACGTCACACACGTGGAATCTCTGCATCTCAGCGCTGGGGCTGGCTCCGTCCACTCAGCATCTGAGACCCGTCGCCCTGCTGTGTGTTCCAACAGTGTGGTCCTTTTGACTGTGGAAGACCGTTCTGTTGTGTCCATCACTGCGATGGTTTTCCATCCACTCCCTGAGGGACAGCTGAACCGTTTCCAGGTTTCGGTCAGCGTGAACTGGGCTAGTTAAAATCATGCATGTACGGTTTTCCTGTGTGTGTGGACATAAATGCCCAGGGAGGAGAAGCTGAGCCTTATGGTAAGAGAATGTTTGTTTAACCGCATTAAAAAGCTGCAGGGCCATTTTCCAGGCTCCATTTTGTGTTCCCACCAGCAGCACGTCAGTTACAGTCCAGTCAGCGCCTGGCGTCTCAGCTCTGCTCCCTTAGACTTCCTGCGAGCTCTGCAGAACTGCTGCCTTATGGCCGTGACCTCACTGCTTCCACATTTCTGCCAGTCCTGGGTCCAGAACTCCCACCTGTAACATCATCCTGACTGCTCCTGGGGCCTCCTTCTGCAGTGAGAACTGCAGCCCGGGGCCTGGCAAGCCCCTGCCCCACGGTCTGCCCCGACTCACCGGGACTGCACAGGCTCCGCATCTTTGCTTTTCTCCCAAAAAAGGAAGAACCCACAGTCGGTCTCACGTGGCCTCGAACCTCAAAAAGGTGGGAAATGAGATCATTCACAAGTTTCTACTGAACAGAAAGTAAAGAGAAGACCAGCCCTTGTGTTCTAACCAATTATGTGGAAAGTGAAGTGAAGTCACTCAGTCGTGTCCGACTGTAACCTACCAGGCTCCTCCCTCCATGGGATTCGCCAGGCAAGAGTACTGGAGTGGGTTGCCATTTCCTTCTCCAGGGGCTCTTCCCAACCCAAGGATAGAACCTGGGTCTCCCGCATTCCAGGCAGACGCTTTAACCTCTGAGCCACCAGGGAGGTTATGTGGACTCTATTATATTTTCAGGAATATTCAAACATATTCTGAATACATTCTTCAAGAATATGTTTTCCAAGGATATTCTCTTCTCATGTGTTATTGCTCAAAATGCTCTCTGGTTCAGGAGCACCAGCTTGGTTCTTAAGCAGGACTTTTATAGGGAATGACAGTCATTTTAAATTAGACCAGCATTACGCTGGGTTTCCCAGATGGTGCCCGTGGTGAGGAACCCGCCTGCCAATGCAGGAGGCATGAGAGACGCAGGCTCAGTCCCCGGTCGGGAAGATCCCCTGGAGGAGGGCAGGGCAGCCCACTCCAGTGTTCTTGCCTGGAGACTCCCATGGACGGAGGAGCCTGGTGGGCTACAGTCCATGGGGTCGAAAAGAGTCGGACACACACACATGAAGTGACTTAGCGTGCTCACACACACACACGTTACGCCACTTTCAAAGGTACTCCCTGCTCCTCACCACTGACAGCCCAGCGCTTTCCCAGAGCTTCACGCAACACCGGGCTGGGGAGGGACGCCAGGGAGTGTGTGGACCGCTGGCATCGCCGCGAGCTCCTGGGATCACTCTACCCGCAGGATCCCGTCTGCATCTCAACAAGGGCCCAGGTTGCTGTACGCGCCCCAGAGCTGGAGCGGTCACTCGGGGACGGTGGCCGTCCGGGCCTGTCCTGGCCGGCCGCCAGAGCATCCGCTGTGGAGAGTCTGGCGCCTTAAGAATTTCTGGTCCAGGAGTTCGCGAGTGGGAAGGGGTGGAGCCTGGGAGTCTCCATTTTTAACCAGCTCTGCAAGCAGTTCCGAGCACGGCCAGGCTTCTCTTGCAGGACAGGGGAGGGAAAATCGCGGGGGTGCTCCTGGGACCCCACAGCGCCCTCTCTGTTGGTACCGCAAGGCTCCCTGCGACGGTCCGCGCGGCTCACCCCTGCCGGCCCTCAGAGGGCAAGCTCTCGAGTGTGGGGAGTCTCTGCAGAGGCTGCCAAGCGCCCTCCAGCTGTAAAGTCCAGGGGTCCCGCCAAGGCCCCCACGCAGGCCTGGCAGGAGTCTCCTTGTGGATAGGAACTGTGACCCAGGAAAACACTTTAGGGTGAATTCTCCTGTATTTTCAGCATTTACAATACTTTTCCTTCCACAGATTACAGAAGAAAATCCCTAACGCTCAGAGACCCTACTCCAGTGGTCTGAAAGCTGCGTGAGTCTACGTGAGTGCCTGGGAGCGTTTATTTTCTGTCCTAGGAGAGACCCGTCCCAAGTCCAGCTGCGAGGTCTCTTCCTGCCGTGGTGGGTCCCCACCCACGCCTGGCTCCTCCTGCCTTGCACCCTCACCTTCCCCATCAGCTCTGTCATTAGTGCAGGTGGCACGGGCTCTGCACACCTGAGACGTGCCCCCTGTGCAGCCTGTGCGGGGCAGCCGAGCTGGCTGTGTCTCCCTCCCCAGGCACCTCGGACCTCAGGGCCTTTGCACGTGCCTACCCGTGGCCTGGGCTCTGGGGGGCTCTGGAGGCTCCACCGCAAGCCTCTCTGGGGACATGTTTCTGACTCTGCACCTGGTGAGGGGCTTGGAAAGCTTTCTCTGACCAGAGTACTCTGTGCACAGACCGCAGGGACCAGGCCTCACCTAGGCCTCAGTCCCCAGCCTCCACTACAGCGTCTGAGACCCAACCTGCTCACGACGGCTCTGCGATCACCCAGCTCTGCCATCACCCAGCTCTGCCGATGTGCTCCCCTGTGGACGCTGAGGCCACAGTCTTCTGTTTTAGGCCATTTTAAGACTGTTATGATAGGTTTGTGATTTCCGAAGCACGTCCAAGGCGGAACGTCAGTGGGTAGATGTGGGGGGAACGATGCCCCGATTCCTTAAGTCACCCTAACATGTCAGGATCCGCCCCCACCCGCTCGCTCCTGTGGGAGGCCCGCGGGACTCAGTTCCGGCAGACGGCCGGGTTTTATCTGCGTTGTGAGAGGCAGGCGTCCCAGGGCCCCGCACTGGAGCAGGAGACGCCCAGCACCGTCCTGTCGCAGCCGCTGCCAGGCAGATCAGGAAGACTCCATCTCCCGAGACCACGACAGCAGGCGAGGCTGGGCTCGGGAGGGCAGGCTCCCTGTCCGAGGCTCAGCCCCAGTAACCCCTGCCCCACCGTCTGAGACAGATAAGCTGTGCAGAGAGCCGCCGTGACTCGGCAGGGTTAGGGTTATGGAGACAAGGGGCGAGTTTGCCATTGTGATCTGAGCTGAGCCAAAAAAGGAAGGCTTTCCATGCTTGCTGACGGTCACTGCTTTAGAACCAAATTGTAACATCATGCCCGCAAAAGACGCCTCCTCATCCAGTCTCCCGGGTCGGAGAATGCCCTGTAGTTCTGAAGACCAACACTAGGTGGCGGTCAGCCGCGCTCTCCAGGACGAGGACCCACCCGACTCTCGGCGCAGATTTGTGGGGGGTTGCAATGCCGGCCTCCGTGGGGCAGAGGGCAGGCTCCGCATTCGTCATGGGGAGCATTTCCTGTGGCGAAAATTCTGACTGCAGAATTCCAACAATGCTGTCTACAGAGCTGATCAAATCCCCTTTTTCTTTTCACAGGGCAGTTGATCATACACTCAGTAATTAATTGTTTGATAATTCCCTTCCCTTCTGACTTGCTCAAAGGAATGTGTTCTAAATATGGATAAAGATATACACATGGATAATTGAGGGGTTTTAAAACCCAGACCCAGTGCAGAGGTCCAAGGGATCGTGACCTAGTGTCTGGATTTGGGTCCTCTACGGCACTGGGAAACATTCCCAGACCACAGCATTTACTGTTCAGAGCAAAAGCAAAGTGGTTTAACCTCCACCCCTCCCCTGTGACATGGGTGCTGTTCCTATGTCTATATTGTAAGCGGGGAAGAGTGAAGTCAGTCAGAAGGGGGAAAAATATCGTGTATTATGCATACATGTGGAATCTGAAAACACTGGTATAGATGATCTTATCTGGAAAGCAAAACAAATACACAGTCGCAGAGAACATGTGTGCAGACACCAAGCGGGGTGGGGGCTGGGATGAACTGGGGGACGGGTTGACTGTGACCCCATGGACCACACAGTCCATGGGATTCTCCAGGCCAGAGCACTGGAGGGGGCAGCCGTTCCCTTCTCCAGGGGATCTTCCCAACCCAGGTCTCTGGCATTGCAGGCGGATTCCTTACCAGCTGAGCTGCCAGGGAAGCTCAATACACAATGGATTATTATCTATAAAACAGATAACTAATAAGAACCTACTGTATCGCTCAGGGAACTCTGCTCAGAGGTCTGTGATGACCTAGATGGTAAGGAAATCCAAGAAAGAGGGGATATTTGTAAACATATAGGACGTCCCGGGCGGTGCAGTGGTAAAGAATTTGCAGGAGATGCGGGAGACAAGCATTTGATCCCTGGGTCGGGAGGATCCCCTGGAGAAGGAAACGGCAACCCACTCCAGTATTCTTGCCTGCAGAGTCCCATGGACAGAGGAGCCGGGCGGGGGGGGGGGGGGGCTGCAGTCCACGGGGTTGCAAAGAGTCGGACACGGCTGAGCGGTAAGCACGGCGCGGCGCGGCGCGGCGGCACAGAGCTGGCTCCCTTGGCTGGGCAGCAACTGCCACAGCTTTTAAAGCAACTCGACTCCAGCAGAAATCAGGAACAATAAATGGGAGAACAGACCCGGGGCGTTTGGGCCCTTGGCTGGCCTGCGGAGGAGGAGATGCCTACACGGCTTTCCAGAACATTCCAGGGGCTGCTGTCACCGCACAGCTGAGCCTCCCTTGAGTCATGGCTCTGGCCGTGGACCTCGAACATATTTTTACAGATCTTTGTGAGGCCATGATCAGGCCCAAAGCAGAGGGATGAAATGACGGCAAAACAAGAGCGAGGGGCACCTGGGGTTCATGAAAATCCAGACAAGCCCAGGCCAACCGCAGCCCTTCAGCGATCCTCTGAAAACCCCACGTCTGGGCTTTAACCTGGTGCCGCTCAACTGCGGACATTTCACGGCTCATTAATCCCCCTCCTGCTCAAAAGTGACCGGGCCAGAAAGAGAAGGGGAAGCTCAGACGGGGCAGGTCTGTTACGTTTAGTGACGCTGGTCTACAGGCATGTAAGGGAGGCCCAGGGGCTCAGGCTGAGACTCAGCTATCACAGCACCCCGGGGACCACCAGACAGGTCTCTCTCCCACGTTCCCCCCAGCTCCCAGGAACAGATGAGTCATTGAAGAAAGACGGTGTTAGGAAGATCTGCCTGTTTCTAAGGTGGTGACCCTGTCTTACGGTAAAAAAGACGGCATTGGCGTGAGCCTTTCCCAACTGAGTTTCACTGGATCTTTGAGAGAGTGAGGGCTTCCCTGGTGGCTCACACAGTAAAAAAAATCCACCTGCAACGCCGGAGATTCAGGTTCAATGCCTGGGTTGGGAAGGTCCCCTGGAAAAGTAAATGCTATTCACTCCCAAGTATTCTTGCCTGGAGAATTCCATGGACAGAGGAGCCTGGCGGGCTGCAAGTCCACGGGGTTGCAGAGAGCTGGACACGACTAAGCAACTTACACATACCTTGAGAGAATAAGCTTTCAGATATGAGGAGGTTGTTGGAAAGTCGTTTGCACACCTCCTGGGAGAACAAGCTTATGGTGAGAGGAGGCCGTGGTGGCTAAGAAGGCTTCAGGGACCAACCTCAGAAGTAACTGAGCGAAGGAACGGGAGGTGGGCATGGCCCCGACCGGCCCCCTTGGGCGCAGACCTCCCGGGGCAGGTGGGAAAGTGTCAGAGCCGGCAGCTACTTGGTTGCGAACAAAATAAGAAGGTCTAGACTTCTAATGTGATGCTGAGAGAGGTGTGAGGAGACAGACTGACTGGTAGGTGAGTAAGCATGGGGAAAAAGGAGTATTTGAAAGACGGGCTGAAGGAGAGGGATGGTGAGATGGTGGCGGGAGGTCACGGACGGGAGGGTTTTAAAGAAGTGGCGGGGAAGTTAGTGCGGAGACGGGAGCCCTGAGCCAGGTGGCGACGGCGCCCGTCTGCTCCTTCGCCGTTCGGGGCTGTTGAATTCTGGGGATTCTACGTGTGCAGACCTGGAAAGCTCCCAGGATGTCAGACCTCCTGAAGGTTCCTAAACAGGCACTGGACTATGGACACATGGATGATCAATCACCTTGGGAACAGCTCCTGGCGAAAGACCCAGCCCAGCTTTGAATGCGGTGACTATAAGCCCTAAGTTGGCAGAGAGGGCAACAGCAAGTCCGAAGTCTGGAAAGGTTAAAAGGCAGACAGAAAAGCCAGATAGACACCCAGCCTTCCTCACTCGCATCTCTAAAAGTCTATAGTTTTGAAACTGTTTCACAAAATATTTCTGCAAAGACGTGATCAGCCCTGGTACCTAGTGCCCTGATTTCGGAAGTGCGGGGCGGGGAGGGAGACTCTGCTGGCCAGAGCCCTGGGCCGCTAGGAGGTGGGGCTCAGGGCCACGGTCAGGCCCCGCCAACAGGGGGCCGGTGCTCCCCGCGAGTGTGCCCCAGCAGATGGCCACCCGGACATCCTGAACTTCCCTCCTAAGACTCCCCGCCCAGTTCAGAGTGATTATTTGGAGGGACACTGAACACACATCCGCAATTTAAAAAAGAAAAACAAACCACGAGAAACTGATCTTTTTTCAGTCTGGTGGAAAGATAACGGATGGCTCATTTGTCCAGACGTGAGGCCCAGGGTCCTGGGCGAGAGGAAGCCGAGCGACATCAACATCCATTCCAGAGCAGTGACTCAGCGGCTGCTCCGTTCTCAGGACACGGGGAGAAAACAGCCTCCAGGACATTCGTTCTTCTCCAGCACGGTTTGTTGAAGGAAAAATAAACAGCCGCTGTGTCCACAAGATGGGAGGCAGTGATGGAAGACAGCTGCGTTTCCAGGCCCCGCGCTCATCCCTGACCTGCTTCTGGTGCATCTAAGCACCAGCTGAGAACTCAGGGCATCATCTTATTCCATACGCTTATTTCATCTGATTTCTGCAAGTGCAGAGGGAGGGACATATAGATCCGGAGCTGTGATTCGTGTGGCGGCTTCTTGCAGCCTTTGGAGGGGGTCCGAATATACCCCAATGTGGCGTGTCCATCACAGACGAGGGGCTTGGCTCCTGGGTGGGATCGAGCCCCAGAAAGCCTTAATGTAGCCTGGATGGCTCTGGAAGGTTCTGCCCCGAGTGTGTGCTGTGTGGGCGGCTACCTCGCGCTCCATCTTGGCTGTGGCCTCCGGGGTGGCCTACGTGAAGGTGCCCTCGGGCGGCGGCCACGCCAGGAGGGAGCCGGGCGGCTTCTCTGTGTGCCCACATGGCGGCAGAGAAAGCCTCGGAAGCCAGACAGTCCTCCAGCCCTCCTTCAGGCCGTGATCCCACCGCGGCCCAGACGGCCCTTCGCAGGCTGGGGCTCCATGTGCCGGCGGCGACGCCCGAGGCCTCGGTCAGCGAGGGGTGACGGACGGGGAGGAAGCGCCGGTGCCCTTAGAGTGCGGCTCCTGGGGAAGCGTGGAGCCTGGAAGCATTTTCTCTGTTTTCCAATAGAACCTGAACAATGGGGGGTGGTGGTTGGTGGGGGGGGGGGGGGGGGGGGGGTGGCTGCAGTCCACGGGGTTGCAAAGAGTCGGACACGGCTGAGCGGTAAGCACGGCGCGGCGCGGCGCGGCGGCACAGAGCTGGCTCCCTTGGCTGGGCAGCAACTGCCACAGCTTTTAAAGCAACTCGACTCCAGCAGAAATCAGGAACAATAAATGGGAGAACAGACCCGGGGCGTTTGGGCCCTTGGCTGGCCTGCGGAGGAGGAGATGCCTACACGGCTTTCCAGAACATTCCAGGGGCTGCTGTCACCGCACAGCTGAGCCTCCCTTGAGTCATGGCTCTGGCCGTGGACCTCGAACATATTTTTACAGATCTTTGTGAGGCCATGATCAGGCCCAAAGCAGAGGGATGAAATGACGGCAAAACAAGAGCGAGGGGCACCTGGGGTTCATGAAAATCCAGACAAGCCCAGGCCAACCGCAGCCCTTCAGCGATCCTCTGAAAACCCCACGTCTGGGCTTTAACCTGGTGCCGCTCAACTGCGGACATTTCACGGCTCATTAATCCCCCTCCTGCTCAAAAGTGACCGGGCCAGAAAGAGAAGGGGAAGCTCAGACGGGGCAGGTCTGTTACGTTTAGTGACGCTGGTCTACAGGCATGTAAGGGAGGCCCAGGGGCTCAGGCTGAGACTCAGCTATCACAGCACCCCGGGGACCACCAGACAGGTCTCTCTCCCACGTTCCCCCCAGCTCCCAGGAACAGATGAGTCATTGAAGAAAGACGGTGTTAGGAAGATCTGCCTGTTTCTAAGGTGGTGACCCTGTCTTACGGTAAAAAAGACGGCATTGGCGTGAGCCTTTCCCAACTGAGTTTCACTGGATCTTTGAGAGAGTGAGGGCTTCCCTGGTGGCTCACACAGTAAAAAAAATCCACCTGCAACGCCGGAGATTCAGGTTCAATGCCTGGGTTGGGAAGGTCCCCTGGAAAAGTAAATGCTATTCACTCCCAAGTATTCTTGCCTGGAGAATTCCATGGACAGAGGAGCCTGGCGGGCTGCAGTCCACGGGGTTGCAGAGAGCTGGACACGACTAAGCAACTTACACATACCTTGAGAGAATAAGCTTTCAGATATGAGGAGGTTGTTGGAAAGTCGTTTGCACACCTCCTGGGAGAACAAGCTTATGGTGAGAGGAGGCCGTGGTGGCTAAGAAGGCTTCAGGGACCAACCTCAGAAGTAACTGAGCGAAGGAACGGGAGGTGGGCATGGCCCCGACCGGCCCCCTTGGGCGCAGACCTCCCGGGGCAGGTGGGAAAGTGTCAGAGCCGGCAGCTACTTGGTTGCGAACAAAATAAGAAGGTCTAGACTTCTAATGTGATGCTGAGAGAGGTGTGAGGAGACAGACTGACTGGTAGGTGAGTAAGCATGGGGAAAAAGGAGTATTTGAAAGACGGGCTGAAGGAGAGGGATGGTGAGATGGTGGCGGGAGGTCACGGACGGGAGGGTTTTAAAGAAGTGGCGGGGAAGTTAGTGCGGAGACGGGAGCCCTGAGCCAGGTGGCGACGGCGCCCGTCTGCTCCTTCGCCGTTCGGGGCTGTTGAATTCTGGGGATTCTACGTGTGCAGACCTGGAAAGCTCCCAGGATGTCAGACCTCCTGAAGGTTCCTAAACAGGCACTGGACTATGGACACATGGATGATCAATCACCTTGGGAACAGCTCCTGGCGAAAGACCCAGCCCAGCTTTGAATGCGGTGACTATAAGCCCTAAGTTGGCAGAGAGGGCAACAGCAAGTCCGAAGTCTGGAAAGGTTAAAAGGCAGACAGAAAAGCCAGATAGACACCCAGCCTTCCTCACTCGCATCTCTAAAAGTCTATAGTTTTGAAACTGTTTCACAAAATATTTCTGCAAAGACGTGATCAGCCCTGGTACCTAGTGCCCTGATTTCGGAAGTGCGGGGCGGGGAGGGAGACTCTGCTGGCCAGAGCCCTGGGCCGCTAGGAGGTGGGGCTCAGGGCCACGGTCAGGCCCCGCCAACAGGGGGCCGGTGCTCCCCGCGAGTGTGCCCCAGCAGATGGCCACCGGACATCCTGAACTTCCCTCCTAAGACTCCCCGCCCAGTTCAGAGTGATTATTTGGAGGGACACTGAACACACATCCGCAATTTAAAAAAGAAAAACAAACCACGAGAAACTGATCTTTTTTCAGTCTGGTGGAAAGATAACGGATGGCTCATTTGTCCAGACGTGAGGCCCAGGGTCCTGGGCGAGAGGAAGCCGAGCGACATCAACATCCATTCCAGAGCAGTGACTCAGCGGCTGCTCCGTTCTCAGGACACGGGGAGAAAACAGCCTCCAGGACATTCGTTCTTCTCCAGCACGGTTTGTTGAAGGAAAAATAAACAGCCGCTGTGTCCACAAGATGGGAGGCAGTGATGGAAGACAGCTGCGTTTCCAGGCCCCGCGCTCATCCCTGACCTGCTTCTGGTGCATCTAAGCACCAGCTGAGAACTCAGGGCATCATCTTATTCCATACGCTTATTTCATCTGATTTCTGCAAGTGCAGAGGGAGGGACATATAGATCCGGAGCTGTGATTCGTGTGGCGGCTTCTTGCAGCCTTTGGAGGGGGTCCGAATATACCCCAATGTGGCGTGTCCATCACAGACGAGGGGCTTGGCTCCTGGGTGGGATCGAGCCCCAGAAAGCCTTAATGTAGCCTGGATGGCTCTGGAAGGTTCTGCCCCGAGTGTGTGCTGTGTGGGCGGCTACCTCGCGCTCCATCTTGGCTGTGGCCTCCGGGGTGGCCTACGTGAAGGTGCCCTCGGGCGGCGGCCACGCCAGGAGGGAGCCGGGCGGCTTCTCTGTGTGCCCACATGGCGGCAGAGAAAGCCTCGGAAGCCAGACAGTCCTCCAGCCCTCCTTCAGGCCGTGATCCCACCGCGGCCCAGACGGCCCTTCGCAGGCTGGGGCTCCATGTGCCGGCGGCGACGCCCGAGGCCTCGGTCAGCGAGGGGTGACGGACGGGGAGGAAGCGCCGGTGCCCTTAGAGTGCGGCTCCTGGGGAAGCGTGGAGCCTGGAAGCATTTTCTCTGTTTTCCAATAGACCTGAACAAGTTCCAAAGCCACCTCCTGTCTCCCACTCGCCCCCGACCCCGTGCCAGCTGCTTCCGCCTGGACCATCTCTCCCCTTGACAGGCGGGACACTTGGGAGCCTGTGTCTGGGCCCCCAGTCTTCCGCAGGGCTCCTCCCAAGGGCTTTGCGGGGCTTCCACGCACACCCCGATGTCCTACTTGGCCTCCCAGTTCCTGTGCTGCAGATCTGGATTCCCCGGGTATCTGCGTCTTTGCTGGGAGCTCCAAGCTGAGGACTCCCAGTCCTTGGAAGCTGTGTCCGGCATGCTTCCTGCCAGGGACCCCTCTCCACCTTTCCGTCCACCCGTCCGTCCGTCTGCGCGATGCCCCACGGTCTGTTAGCACACCCCCTCCAGGCCTGCCCCTCCCTGCCCCTGCCTCTCACTCAGCTCACCTGCCTGGACCCCAGACCCACGCGGCAGGGACACCCCCGTCCTCCCTGCTCACACCGTGCCCTCCGCCATGACCAGCGTGGTGCCCCGGCCTTGGTCTCATCTCCTCCCCGCCCCAGCTGGGCCGAGGTCCCCCCATCCTAGGTCTGACCTGTGTGCCCCACGTCCCCAGAGCTGGCGGGCGCCCCGCCTCTCGGGCGCGGCCCTTGCCTCTGATGAGTGTCAGAGACGCCCTGCGTCCAGGACCAGCGCTGCCGGGGGAGCTCCGCCTCTTCTCACACGTCCGATCAGAGGACGAGGGGCGCCCACGGGCGCCCGGGTGGGCAGCGGGCACCTCTTTACGGGATCAGCTGCCTCCAACCAGCTCCGGAAGGCTTAGCTAGAGCAGGCTCACCTAGTCAGTCTCCACCACCACGATCGAATCCATCTGTTCACACGCCTTCAAGGGAGTCCTGATCGTAAGTGGAGTTAGAAGCAATGCTGAGGAGCGCATGCCTATGTATATGTGCACACACGCACACGTGAGTACGTGGATCTGGTGTTATTTTGTACATTGGGAAGGTGTGAAAAATGCAGAAGGGAGAAAAATACATGAGAAAAGAAAATGCGGACTGGACTGGAAGGCAGCTTGTAACAACGTAGCAGGGAAAGCATCTCGGCTTATGTGTAAATTAAAAGATGATCCGAACCACCAAGCCTTCACCTCTAACTAGATTACAGTGGCCTTACAGGCTCATCCTCAGGAATTTACCTCTCCCTGGAATGTGCCCCAGGAAGGACCTGGTTTTGCGAGGGGTCAGCTCGCGTCCACATGCACATGGGTCCTAGGCGGTGCGTTTCTGCCGTTTGCTGATATGTTCCTGGGCCTGCTGGAGGTTCTGGAGCCGACACCGTGCACCGTCTTTGAAGTGCGTTTTTGGCACCAGGCCGTGTCTTGTGCCCGATGAAGGCCCAGCGAGGACGCCACGGCCCCCGCTTCCGAGGGGCTCAGTGAAGCCACGGAGGTCTGCAGAGATGGTCCAGCGCCTTCTGCAGGCCCCGTAGGCACCTCTCTGACTCCAGACTCACTGCTGGCTACGGGCGACGATTTGCCACCCGGTTCACACCTGGGATTTGTGGTTAACGCTCTCATAGATTCACAGGCTGCTCCTTTCGGGCAAATCCTCCTCTCTGCCATGAGAACAGCAGTGCTTTCTTGGAAGCTGGGCTGGGACGTGCCAGGAGAGACTCAGGAGCAGAGGCCTGACCACGGAGGACGGCACGGTCTCTGCTCGCAGAGCGATCCACCCGTAGGTGATTCCCGACGACAGACTGCCCCTCGGCCAGCTCCTTCGGCTCACCCTCCCCAGCTCCTGGCTGAGACCACAGAGCGGCCAGTGACCCCGGCTGGCTTCTGGGACATTCTCTGGAAGTGCCCGGATGGGAGTGAACACCAAAGGTCACTCGCTTGCTCCAAAAATAAAACACCCAGGAAGAAATGAGGTGAATCTCTCCAGAGGGGCTTGTCCCCTGACGCAGCTGTTGCATCTGAGCGCAAGGGGCGCCCACGGTCACCCACAAGGGCAGGGAAGCCGGTGCGCGAGCCTGGCCTGGACGGTCCCCTGTCCCCCACCACCGCGCGCTCTGGCCCCACCCCAGGGCCTCCAGTCTGACTCCTCACCCTCTGCAAGGGTTCTGTGCTCCCCTCCCGGCCCGGCGGCCACCCCAGCCCAGCCCGGAGCTCCCTGCCTGGCACCGCCCAGCGGGCATTTCTGTGACACAGACCTGAAGCCCCGGGTGTCCAGTGTCGGGTCCTCGAGCAGGCCCACCTCGGCAGGCCTCTCCTCCCCCTGGGCCCCCGGGCCCCTGCCAGCGCCCCTTCCCTGCGGGCCCTCTGAACAAAGAGCGTTTCCAAGCACAGCTCACCTCTTTGATCTCTGGAGTAATCTGCTGTGTTTGGATTTTACAGGGATTTTATAATTCCTCCGGCCCACATCTCTGCTAGCTGGCACCCAGTTCCCCTTTCTCTTTAAACCCGTGGCTTGAACACGGGTGTGGACTCCAGCCTTGCCTCCCTGGGGTGGAGGGCGCTGCAGACACCCCCTGGGGGCAGTTGTCTCCCGTTCCCCGTTCTCTGCTGCTTGCCCTCCATTTTCCAGTCGGTGGGGACGGGGTTCTGTTTCCGCTCAGACGCCCACCTCTCCGCCCCGGTCTTCCCACCACACACACCTGCCAGGTAAGTCTGTGCCCAGGAGACCCGCCCTGGTGACGCAGCTGCCCCCCTTGGAGCGCCTGGGCCAAGGCGGGTGTTCGAAGCCTCCCAGGCCACACCCTTCATTCCTGGGAGGAGAATGCCGCTCTCTGCCCAGCCAGGCCTGCCCCTGAGGTGGCTGCCAAGCCTCCTTCCAACCTGCATCTCCAGCCCGTCTCCTGGCCTCTCACACAGAGTGGGTGGCAGCCTGTTTGTAGAATAAAGGAATTGTCAAAATACGTTGATTTTTGTAAGTCTGGCATTTCCCAACCCAGGGACGGAACCCCGGTCTCCCGCCTGGGATCTCGCTACCGTCTGAGCCATCAGGGAAGCCCCCAGCAAGGACAGAACCTTCAAACACGTGTTCGCATCTGAAGATCTGCGATGACCCCGAAAGTTTACCTTCAAAGGATAATTCGCTTAAATAAGAGAGTCGGAAACTCGCCCTGGCTGTTTTGCTACCTTATACTTGTTTTTTTTGGTCTTGAACGGTGATTTTGCCTTTACCAGTATCTATGATTCAGAAACGCCAGTGAAGACCTTTCAGACCAAGAGAATCCTTCAAAATATCCACGGGTATGAAGGGAGCGAACCACCGCAGGTTGTCTGAGATGAGAATGACGAAGTCTGGTTTTAGAAAGCAGCAGAGCCAAAGGTTTTCCCGAAAACAACACGTGAACGCTGGGGAAGACGTTTTCAAGTAAGTCTTGTTTGTTTTAGCTCCCACAGGCAGGCAGACGCACAAACACAGCTCCCCTGTCTGTTCCAAGCACATCGAATCAGGCGTCTCTGGCTTTAAACGGCAGACACCTTTGCGAGAATGGCACGGCACATGTTGTACTTCATGGGATTGTTTAACTACAATGTCATTCGTTTAAGAAGACCTGGATTACACTAAAGCCAGTTGGTTTGATTCCCTTGAGCAAAACCCCTAAACCACCCCTCATCTGCAGACAAGGGTTTAGAGCTGATGACGCTTCCACCCATAAAACTCTTCTCCGCTTCTTTCCCACCTCCTTAGATCAACAGCAGGTAATCAGTACTTATCTACGGAATACACAGACAGATAAGAAATGTAGAAAAAATGGAGCAGTCTGTTGCAGAGCTGAGCCCTGCTAAGCCAACTTGATGGTCAGGAAAAAGTTGGAAACGCGTGGGCGCGTTTCTGAAGGTCTTAGAAAAAGTCAGGAAGTCCAGCAGATGTTTCCTATTAAGGGGCGTTGGAAGCCCCAAGAGCTACATCTGCTTTGTTTCTAATATAAGTTTATTTGTGAGAATGTTTTTTTCCCCTCAAATGGTTCTTTGCTGAAACTTACAAAACAGAATGCCGGTGAGAGCATTGAACTCACAAAGCGTCAAAGAATAACTCCGGGCCTGGCCCGTGAGCAGGGAGATTCCCATAGGAAGCAGGAATCCAGGCCAGTCACCGCCAGCCTCTTTCCTGAATAACTCTTTTCTGCTGTTCATGGAAACGGAATTGAGACGTGTTCTTTAACCGATCATAAAGAGTATCATCAGAGTTTCAATAGTCACGATCTTTTCCCCTCTTTGGAAAATTTTATAACAGTCATACTGATAATCATTCTGTTTTTTCTTAATGTGTGTTTTTATATAAATAATGATACATGAGGATCACAAGTAAGAACCCAGACATCAAGCTGGTGAAGCACTGGGATTTTCTGCTAATTAAAGTCTTGAAGATGTGTTTGAATGCCTAGGTAACCGTACTTTTCTTTCTCCAGTTGTCTTCACCAGTTTTTGAGTTAATGAGCGTTGACCTTGGACTTCTCTCCGAGGTCTAGCTTATATGATATTGGTCGGAGCTGGGGAGGGATCAAAGTCTCCATTTCCCCAAAGTTTCAAGAGCCAAGAAGTGAAATAGTGTTCAGAAAACATCTAACATCTTCCATGCTTCTCATCTGCTGAGGAACTCTCCCACTTTAATTACTTGTACAAATTGGTCTCCAAAGGATTTAGGAAAGATTAGGTGTATGTAACATAATGTGCTCCACATGAATGAATGAAAACGGGAATTGCTGTCCCACTGGCTGGTGATTAGGCTTCAGGACGAGCCCGCGCACCACCCTCAGCAGTCTAGAAACACAGCTGGCTGTGTGCTTTGGAGAGTTTGTCTGATGACTACACTTGGTTACTGGATACCTTATGAGTATGGAACCAAGTCAAGAACATTGGATTCTCTTAGCCTTTGGCCATTACCAAAGCTATCAAGAATTTTAATCAAGCATCTTACAGAAGGAGCTTGTGCAATTATCAAGCTACGGATGCCATGACCACGGGAAACCTCACTACATCCCGCCTTCTCTCAGCCTCGCAGCAGAGTATTCTTTCCTCTGAGAGGAGCAGGTGGCCTCGCAGATTCCTGCCAGGAAGACCACTGATGCAAATAAAACCAGATTAAAGTAAATCAGAAGAGCTGTGTGGGAATCTTCACGTTAAAACATTTTCATAGCAACATCTTCCCAAATTTTAGCCCGTTCTTGAAAAGTTCCGACATTTTCATCTCTTTCACAAAAGTGGATCGCGTCACCCGGGGAATGAGACGCATCTGGAGATGAGAGGTTCCACAAGACCCGGCGGCTGCCCGCCCTTGTTCCCTGTCCATCTGTGGGAAGGAGAATTGGTGAAATGGGTCAGACACGGAAGACTCGAGGTCTGGGGTCAGCCGGACTCACGGAACAATTTAAAACCCCTCCTGGGTAGACCCTAGACCCTTCCTTCATTCCCAGACCAAGTAAGGATCCACTGCGACCCTTGTGATCCATCGTGAGATGGTTCCATTGTGCCCCAAACACCAGCGTTATTGACACATAAGGTCTGGTAGGCTCTCTGGGTGTTCGGTGAGGGGGAGCTTCGCAGCCGCGTTTCCAGCCTCGTAGACAGGAGACCCTTTATCCTGCTCTGCTATTTCCGCTCTGTGTACCTCCCGCCTGAGGGCGGGCAGGTGGGTGCCCTGAGGTCACCCCCTCCGGCCTGAGGGCTTCCGGGACTCTGGAGCCACGTGGTGCCCAGGCACACAGTATTCACTGGCTCCTCCAGCGAGCTTCCCTTCCTTCCACAGCTCCTCAAACACCCCTCGGATGATCCACCAGCTGTCCACGCTGGTGGATAATCCTACCACCTCTGGATTCTACTGCCAAAGAGGAAAACTCTTACAACTAACTGGCAGCTGCGCTTGAGCCCTTTTGATAAAGTGGTCTCATTGAGCCAAAATGGATACAGTTAGACAATTAAGAAGAATTTTTTTTTAAATGGATGTGGCCCCAAAGGAATGTTTTTAAAAATCAATCTAAATTCATTTGGTCGGTGGTCCTGTGACCACTCACTAGATGATGTTCAACTCTGACCTGCATCTGGACCGGACATCACGGGTACCCTCTCGAGTCCACGGCACTTTTTTTTTTAATTTCAAAGGCAAGGATGCCTCTAAATTTGTATCTCTGATCTTTCGCTGACTGTATTTCCTGCTGTTATGTCAAGGGACTGTGTTCCTCATGACCGATATGTGTTTCATTATTTTTACTTGCATGTAAATAAACATGTTTCACACTCTGGGCATACCCCCTCCCATCTGCATGTAAAAATAGCACAAGAAATAGCAATGGAAACAGCCAAGAAGGAGAAGGGGGTGAGAAAAAGAAGAGGAAGCAGAGGCAAGAAAAAAAGGCATCTGATTTTTTACATTCAGATTTTTGTGTTTCTCTAAAAATAACATCAAAGCCCTCAGAATGCTCAGTGGCAGGGCGTGGCTACCGTTGAGAGAGGCGGCAGTGACGGGACCAGTCCCAGGTGGACAGCTCCTTTCTTGGGTCTGACAGGGCTGCAAACACTAGACTACCTTTTCAAACTAGGTGGCCGTTAAAATGCAGCTTCAGAGACCCTTTCACAGGATTCCAAACAACATAAACGAGTCTGCAGATATAAACACACGCAGAAGCCGGGTTCGGTGTCCTCTCCGCAGCCCCAGCACCGGGCTGGCTCTCTGCCCCACCCCACGCCCACCCACTCACTCTCCTTTCGGCCACAAAGGACCATTCAGCCTCCCGGAGCTGGTGTAATTATTTCTATCGCTTTCTGCCTCAGTTCTTGTGATCCATCATTCCCGAGGCCACGTTACTCTGTAAGTGGCAGCCCCATTCAGAGCCAATGCTTCTGGTCTCTGGTTTTGATTCCTTAAATGTCTGCTTTTCCAAGGTTGTGAAATATGCCACCCACTGTGTTCTTTTAAAAAAAGTTCGACAACTTATTAATCTAAAAATATGTATCCATCACTAAGTGGGGATATGAAATTAGGAAGATTTCCTTGCAAGATTCCTCCCCTTGTCAAGCCCGTGAATTTTGCCCTGCCGCCTCACTCAGGGGACGGGGACACAGAACCAGGAGGGCGCCTTTGTTTGGGGGCTGCTCAGGGTGGTCCTGTTTGAGCTGTCCTTGGCAGACGCTCTGTGAGTAGGAGCCCGAGATGCTGGTGACGCATTTGCAGCAAACTGTAAAATTATCTTCAGACAAATATCAATGGGGGCGCATAAACAGTGGGCCAGAGGAGGTTTTCCAAAAAGCCTCTGACTGTCGTGTAATATTAACAGGGCTGCCATGTAGTCTTGGCAGCCCACAGGGGCCCTGAGCAGCATTATGACCAAGGATGGTAAGGCTGTGAATAACCCTGTATTAGTCACGCCCTTGGAAGCCAGCTCACAGAGAAGGGTGCAGGCTTGGGGGCCTGTGGGAGTCGACGCTCTGGCTCAAAAGACAGAACAAAATCCCAGGCCATGTGCACGCTTCCTAGACCTCCCCCTAAACTCTCTCTGCGATTCATGAGGACTCACTCACAACTTAAAAGTAGGATGGAAGACAAATGCTTGCAGCCCTTTAAACGTGGACGTTGATTTCATTCTATTCTTAGAGTCTGGAAACCACTGTTAGTTTTTATCATCACAAGATAACAGGGTCAGCCTCGTCCTCTCTTGACAAAACTCTGAATGGCTTCATTTTAGACGGTCGCGGAGATGTCCAGTCCTTATCTTCTGGGGATCGTCAGTAATTTAAAAAGAAACGGGTAATGAGTGTTCTGACATCTTGCTCAAAGGGAACCAAGGAGTCCTGAAAGCATGTTCTCCAGAAAACGAAGCCATTTGCTTTCGCAGACCTTCTTGCCGGGAGGTCTTCAAGTGCAGGGCTCGTCTGTGAGGCCTCGGGCAGGCCCCAATGCACTCTGGGACCGCAGGGTTGTGTGGGGACCACCCGACCTTCTCTGTGATGATGAGCTGTGGCCCCGGGGGGGAGGTTAGGGGTTGCCCCATGCAAGGCGCATCCATCGTGCTTTTGGAAAACATTTTCTGACTTTGATTGTATCTAGGTCATGCAGTCGACACTTACTGTTATATGTTTGTTTTTATGGAGATATTCTCTTAAACTTGCCTGGAACTACAGCAGAAAGTAAGCTGAAAACTGAGGAATTAAAAGCCAGCACTCAAAACCTTACTTCCCAGAAACCTGAAATACGTTTCAACAGGAAGGCCCTTTCAGCTTCACATAAGGCTTACATCATACTGGATTACAGTCATAAAGCAGTAACCCTGACATCATTTCCACATCCAAGCACTGCCATTTAAAAACCCTGTGCTTTTGAAATTCTTCTTGGATGGAAAGTCATGTAGCATTAATACACTAGGCTGGTGAAAGTTCAGCTTGCTCTTTTAATTCTACTTTTCTCTGGAAGAGTCTTTACAGCGGGCTTGTTAGAGAAGTAAAGAGCTTGATTTCTGCATCACAAATGAGAATCACACAGGATTAACCTTATTTGCCATGGGTTCATCTTCCCAGGCAGAGAAGAGCAGGGTGGGTGTGCCAACATCTCCCAGTTATCCAGGACCGTGGAATTCCTCTTCCCGCCTAAAAGAGCTCTTGCTTCTCACTGTATATGAGGGTGACAGTCTGTGCTGTTTATCCTTGTTTACCCTCCTGGACTCCTAGACTACACAGCTCTTCTCTTGCGTCACCATCTTGGTCCTAAGCTGTCTCCCTCCCCTTCTCTATCCCAGGACTTAATTTATAGCTAACGAGGAGGAAGCGTGGAGGATGCCACACAAGGGCCAGATGGTTTCCAGCGCAGGAAGTTTCCAGTTATTATTCCTGACCACAATGAGATAAGAGGGGAAGGGAGACTCTCAGGCTTCCCACGAGGAAACAGGAATGAGATGCCCATGTGCTAATATGGGCTTTTTCTGCACAGGGCAGGGCCGTCTGCGGCTCAGTCCACGTCTGGCTGGAAATTCGCAGGCATTTTTGTGCATCCTGAGCACACGCAGGAGGGGGAGGCCTCGCAGAGCCTCTCCAGACCTACTCCCGCCACACCTGGGAGGCGGATGGCCCAGACACGCTTATCTTTCCCTGCGGTGTGCTTCTCTGAGCTCACCCAAATCCCTCTGGAAAAGCTAGAACAACTACCTGGGCTCTTCCAACGTTTTCTCCTCACTCTCCGAGGAGGTGCTGGCTGACTGTTTCCTGGCTCACTCTCTGTTCACTCTTAAATTCTCACAAAGTTCCACCCTGACTTTCCGTACTGATTTTAACCTCTTCTTTTTGTCCCTGTGATCTCAGATCTGGAGTTCTTTGCCTCCTGCTGTGGTCTGTTGAAAACTCAGACGCTTGCATTCTCTTCCAAAATCATCCTGGGAGGGTATGGAATCTGTGGGGACTAAAGGAGAGAAGGTTCCAGAAAAAAAAAAAAGAATGTGTGCAAGGGATGCTCACAATGTAAGAGATACTTTACAGGGTAACTAAGAAGTTTGAGGTAAAAAGAGAGGAGCAAAGGAGACTCCTACAGCGGGCCGGAGGGGACCACGGACCACGCCCGCAGCGGATGAGACGGGGGAGGCCGCCCCCTGCACAGCTGAAGTCACCCCGTCTCCCTGGCACACCTGCGCCCTCCCCACCACTGCACCCGCAGAACCAAAGCCCGAGACCCACGGAGCTGGGGGTTCCTCAAGACCACCAAGCTGCTGAGCCGTAAACTCAATTTCTTCTCCACGAGCAGCTCAGTTCTCTGGACAGTCTTTTCACTCGCCCGTGTCTTAGCACCGCCACTCTCCTCTGCTGTCGGCAAACAGCAGCTGGGGCAGCCCTAGGCGTGACGAGGTGACGTCAGGTTTTCCCACTGGCCCCCTTCCACTACGCTGGAAACAGATGCTTCTGGTTCTTTGGCAGCGTCGCGCCCCTGCTCAGGGTGAGGAGGGGTCTGGGGGCCTGCAGATGCTACAGCTCTCTCCTGTGCGCACGAGGGCGACGCGTTTTGGAGCTCAGTGCATCCGCGCCAGCGTTCCGGAAACCCACCAGGCTCCTCTGCCCCTGGGATTCTCCAGGCGAGAGTCCACAGCCCTGCCCTTCTCCAGGGGATCTTCTGACCCAGAGAGCGAAGCTGGGTCCCCCGCACCATGGGCGGATTTCACCATCTGAGCCACCAGGGAAGCCCTTATTTGGGGGAGCAACGTTCCTCCAAAGCAAAAACAAAGAAACCCCCAGCACATGAATAAAAAAAGACACGAAACCCCAGTGCACAAATTTAAAAAGGACACAAAACCCCCAGCGCATGGATAAAAAAGGACACTTTTGTTTTTGGTATGAATGAGGAAGTATCATAAAAAGAAGTCTTGACCCCACAGTTTCTTAGAAACTAGTGCAGTCATAGTTCACTTGTGACCCAAATAACTGCATAAACAGTCTGATAAGACACCGTCAGATACCGAAAAAGTGGCTCCCACTAGATCTATGGGAAGCCGCGAGGAAGACAGATTTCAGCATAGCACAAGAGTTCAATTCCAACTTGGCAGTGATTCCAACTGTTCAGGATCACATGGGAACGGGGATCTTCGACCAGTCCTTGAATGTGGGGGATTTACTGAGTCAAGGTTCGCCACAGGCCACCCTGCGGGTTCTCAGGCCTCGCCCAGCGCGGCCCTGCCATATAGGATTCCTCTGCAAAAGCATCCCGAGAATGCGAGAATGCGTCGTTTGGAATTAACATCAGCGGAGTCAAAGGGCATGAGAACGGGCTCTCCGATCCCTAAAGAATAGCGCCCAACCACCCTATGGAGTGAATGCCGCTGAGTTTAAACATGAACTTAAAACATGGTTCTGCAGATGCAAAGATTGTGCAGTGTGATTCACCAGGGCGTCAATCTGTGGGTGTGAGTCTGCCTGTCACCCATGACGTGAGGTTGCCTGGAACACGTCTTCTCTGTGTCTCACCCAGGGAATCCAGTGAGAAGGTGCCGGGGTCCCTTCTAACTTTACGGGCAAAGACTTCCGGTGCCGGCTCATCAGTGACTTAAGGAACCTGTGGAGACTCCATGGGCGTCTTCCTGGGGTTTGCACCAAGCTTAAGTGGACTGCAGATCTCCGGGGGGCAGGGGGTCTTAGGGGCGTCGGCACCTCGCATCGAACACCCACTTGGCTCCTAGCGCATGCTCAATTCGCACTCTGTGAGTGAATGAACGGGACTGTAACAGAGTCTTCCCTCCCCACCCTTTTTTTTCCCAAAATCACCCCAGGCTACGTTAAGTAGGCATTTAATGACACTGAGGTGGTTTGACCAAGTACATGGTACAGTTGACTACCATGTGCTTACTGAACACGGATTTCTTTTCTTTTCTTTTCTTTTCTTTTTGTGAGAAGGGCTTGAGTCAAATAAGAAGTGAGGCATTGAAAAGATTTTGCATTAGAAACGTTTGCAGAAAAGCAGCAACCTGTTACCCCACCGCCCTCCCTCAGCGGGACAGAAGGTTTAGGACATGAAGGAGGACCCAGGGCAGAGATACACGCTTGGGGCGGCTTCACTCTGGGAGCTGAAATCTCAGAGAGCCCCCGCCTCGCCCTGGGAGATGCCTGTGCGGCAGAGAAGGGACTGGAGCCCGGGCTATTTCTATCGCTGACCTTGCTTGGACAGACCTGCGGCACAGGCCCAGGCTCAGGGAGGCGATGCCCACATTGGTGGCCGGGACAAGGGCCTGATGGTCACCGCTACCGCTCTGAGAGTCTAAGTAGGTCAGGAAAGGTGGAGTCACCCCCAGCGGTGAACATGCAAATCGGGATGAGTGTGAGCACGTGTGCACGAGGGCGTGCTGGGACACACACTGGCGATGCGTGGTGCTTTAAGGCTGTGACATGTCCCCGGGAGCACGCTCTGGTGCACGGAACGCAGAGGCGATACACTCTCACCCGAAGCTTGAGAGCAGATGGCATTCAGCTCTGCTCTTTCCGTCTGAAGCCAGATCCCCTCCAGCTCTCCCGGCCGGCGGCCTCAGGCACGGCCTGGACCAGGCCTCGGGAAGACGCTGGTCTCCCGGGACGCTGTGAGCGGGCTGGGGACGGCAGACCCGGGGGAGAGGACCTGGGGTCCGCGTCTCAAAGATGGGGCGAGGTGAGAAATCTGGGCGGGGGCAGGAGGGGCAAGGTTAAGGGCCGTAACTTCTCCCACCGTGAATGGGAGGGGAGCCCCCTCGAAGATGAGGCTGAGAGCCTGCGGACCCGGGGCTGCAGGAGGACCCGGGGCTGCAGGAGGACCCGCGGCTGCAGGAGGATGGGCGGTCCAGGGCGGCCAGGCTGACAGACGCGCGGCCCCGCCCGCACGGGAGCCCGGGAGCCCGGGAGCCCGTGGAGCCCAGGCCTTTGGTGCGAGCAGCGCAATCGGGACTCGGTTTATCACGCTCGCTCTGATGTCAAAGCAGGCTCCGCGCGGCTCGCCAGGAAAACTGCAATAAATGAACCAATCAAACCCTCCTTTACCGGAGGGGCATTTCGCTCATTCACCCCGCAGGGGCTTCATGCCATGTTTAACGTCAAAAGGCAGCTCCCCAATGGGTAAAGACTGCCTCCTCCATAAACACATTCCTTCCGACAACATTCATTTGCTCTGTGGTCTAAAAATGTGGCCGCGGCGCGGAGCAGGACGGAGCACAGGGCTCCTTCTCCTTCTCATTCAACAAGTAAAAATAAACGCTGGATTTCGGGCAGAGGAGAGGCCCCGCTGCCAGGAGTCCAAGAACCTTCCCTTTTCAAGTAGTGTCTGCAGCAGCGCCCCGCCCGGCACTCAGGACGCCAGGAAAGTTCCAGAGCGCCGCCCCCGTCTCCGCGCCCAGGCTCCCGGGCTGTGGGCTGGTCGCAGGAGGGTCTGGGCTCCCACCTGCGGCTGAACCCTGCTCTGAGCTTTCACACTGCTCATCAGTCTTCCCTCGCCTGTGAGTTTGGCTACTGGGGTACATCTGAGGATTTCTATTGACTTCAAGCTTAGACAGGACCAGCCCCTGCCTTTTCCCCTTGACCATGTTTGGAGTTTTCCTGTGGACCTCTACTGGCAGGTTTCCCTAACAGAGAATCATTTAGGGATAACCCCGAAAGTCTATTTTTGGTCATGCCCTAGACACAGAAGCTTTCGAAACATCCAAGGCACACAAGTTTTAATTGCAGGTAGGAGCCAGCAGAAGGGAAAACACACCATCAGCGCTCTGAAGCATCGCCTCTTTAACAGACTTCAGCCAGTCCTGACCCGAGTCTGGGGCAATGCAGGGAGCAGGTTTAGGGGTGCAGAGACCAGGGTGCGCCCCGGTTTCAAAGGCGGGGCCGGGGAGGAGGAAGCCGCAGAACCATGCCTAAAGAGGGACTTCATGACATCACCACCACAAGGGTCCTTCTTGGGCCCCATTAGTAGTCTCTGAGAGTCACGGACTGGGGTGTTTAGGGAGCACTGAACTGAAATCCTGAAGTCGTCTACACGAGAAACAGGTGCAGGGCTCCATCTGGGCTGCAGTTGGCCCCAAGTTCTCTCCAGATCAGAGGCACGACAGGCAGGCTCAGGGCCCCGCCGAGCCCCGCGCGGGGCTGCTGGAGGACAGCTGGCAGGTCTGGCCAGTCACCGGCTTCCGTCGAGGGGCGCTGTCTTCCCACACATTTCAGGAGCCGTCCAGGTATCGAGGAACGGCCAAGGCATCACAGTTTCTGCTGATGGATGAGCTTAAGCTACAGTTCTCAAGACTCAGAGGGCTGCAGTTCTTGACCATTAAGGAGGCTAATTGCTGAGGCTGATGACTGCCTATGGTACACAAGCCTGCAATCCCGCTCCTGGGCCTGTATCTGGGGAAACTAAAAACTGAAGAGACACACGCCCCTCGGAGTTCATGCAGCACTGCTGGCGTAGCTGAGACAGGGAAGCAGCCTGGACGCCCGCTGGCAGCTGAACGGTGAGGGTGTGCTGCATCTGTGCGCTCTTCAGACTCTCCTCCCTGACAGGTTAGCGCGTAACATTGAGTACAGCTCCCCGGGCCACACAGGAGGGCCGTGCTGGCTGGCTGTTTATGCACAGTGTGCACACGGCAATCCTAACTTCCGAATTTGTCTCCCCCTCACCTCCTCTCCTTTTTGGTAACCCTAAGCTTTCTTCTTGCCTTGAGAGCCCCATGAACAGCATAAAGAGGCAAAATGATAGGATACCAAAAGAGGAACTCCCCAGGTCAGCAGGTGCCCAATATGCTACTGGAGATCAGTGGGGAAATAACTCCAGAAAGAATGAAGGGATGGAGCCAAAGCAAAAACAGTACCCAGCTGTGGATGTGACTGGTGATAGAAGCAAGATCCGATGTTATAAAGAGCAGTATTGCATAGGAACCTGGAAGGTCAGGTCCATGAATCAAGGCAAATTGGAAGTGGTCACACAAGAGATGGCAAGAATGAACGTTGACATTCTAGGAATCAGCGAACTAAAATGGACTGAAATGGGTGAATTTAACTCAGATGACCATTATATCTACTACCGTGGGCAGGAATCCCTCAGAAGCAATGGAGGAGCCATCATGGTCAACAAAAGAGTCTGAAATGCAGTACCTGGATGCAATCTCAAAAACGACAGAAGGATCTCTTCGTCTCCAAGGCAAACCATTCAACATCACAGTTATCCAAGTCTATGCCCCAACCAGTAACGCTAAAGAAGCTGAAGTTGAACGGTTTTATGAAGACCTACAAGACCTTTTAGAACTAACACCCAAAAAAGATGTCCTTTTCATTATAGGGGACTGGAATGCAAAAGTAGGAAGTCAAGAAACAGCTGGAGTAACAGGCAAATTTGGCCTTGGAATGCAGAGTGAAGCAGGGCAAAGGCTGATAGAGTTCTGCCAAGAAAATGCACTGGTCATAGCAAACACCCTCTTCCAACAACACAGGAGAAGACTCTACACATGGACATCACCAGATGGTCAACACCGAAATCAGACTGATTATATTCTTTGCAGCCAAAGATGGAGAATCTCTATACAGTCAACAAAAACAAGACCAGGAGCTGACTGTGGCTCAGATCATGAACTTCTTATTGCCAAATTCAGACTCAAATTGACATCACCAGATGGTCAATACCGAAATCAGATTGATTATATTCTATGCAGCCAAAGATGGAGAAGCTCTATACAGTCAACAAAAACAAGACCAGGAGCTGACTGTGGCTCAGATCATGAACTTCTTATTGCCAAATTCAGACTTAAATTGAAGAAAGTAGGGAAAACCGCTAGACCATTCAGGTATGACCTAAATCAAATCCCTTATGATTATACAGTGGAAGTAAGAGATGGATGGGGGGGAGCAAACACAAACAGCTGGATGGCCCCTCCCAGTCTGAGCTGTCCCCTTGATGCCACACCTACACACAGTGCCTGTCCCCAAGGGATTGGACCTTAGCACCTGGGGGTGGGCCTTGTGAGGGGGAGGGCCTTGTGAAGGGGCAGGCCTTGTGAGGGGGAGGGCAGAGCTGCGCCCAGGCCCCCCAGATCCAGCCCTGGCAGGTTGGGGAGTTTTCTGGCTTGGGAGTGAGAATGAGGGTCGTGGGAGGCTGCTGGCTGGTGCACACATACGCAGAATTATCCTGCCAGGGTCACACTCCTTCAGACATACACACATGATGTACACAGAGACCTGAGTGTACACACAGAAGTAGGCTGTACACTCAAGCATGAGTGGTAAACCCGTGGACCCACCAAGTATATGTTTGGTTCCTCCTGGCTATGCTGGGCCCCCTGAGGCCTGTGAGAGAAATTTTCCCCAGAGACTACTAGGGGCTCAAGCTAAATCCTTGAAACCCTTTCCATGGTAAGACTCGAGACGGAGGCCTCCTCCTTAGCTACATTCTAGGCTCCCTGCCTGACCTCTGACCTCCACAGGCCCTGCACCACCTCCTCTCCAGCCAGGCCTTTTCTGCACCAAACAAGGCTCCATCCTGAGGGCCACCCTGGCTCCATCCTGAACCCTGAGAGCTGGGGTGTCTGTCCTTGCCAAGAACCCCAGCATCCCGCTGAAGCGTGTTATTGCTGTTCAGTTGCTCAGTCGTGTCCGACTCTTGGCCACCCCATAGACTGCAGCACTGCATCTTTCACCATCTCCCAGAGTTTGCTCAAACTCGTGTTCATTGAGTCAGTGATGCTGAAGGGTGAGAGGAATGCTAGCCTCACCTACTGCTTGTGTGAAACCCTAGGTATAGCCTGCCACTGTCGAGCCTCCGTCTCCCTTCTGCCCATTAGGACTGACCAGCCTGGAAGGGCTGCAGGGAGGACTGGAGATGTGCAATGGTGGATGCCTCCATGGTCACAGGCACCCTCCAGGCCAGGCACAGCCCAGAGCACCTAGTTCCTGAGCCCAGCATGGCCTCCCAGCATGGTCAGGGGATCCTTTGTCCTCATACGCACCCTCCATCCCCTCACCACGCCTGTGTGCACCACCACCCCTGGATGCTGACCCGGCCACACCTCACCTTGCACCAGGAAGGAAAGGAGAAACGCTGAGCCTCCCTGAGGCTGGGACCATCTGCAGAAGCCCTGGCCTCCATCCTCAGATGCCCTGCCATACATGTCTCCAGCATCTGCAGGGGAGACAGTGTGCACCCCTCCTTCCGACAGAGAGCCCTCCCCCATCTCCACAGCCAGGCCCACCGGTATTTTGTAATTGAACTCCTCGCCTTTTTCCTGAGTTTGCCCTGCTCTCTCGACTGATAGCCTCCACACAGGCTGTTCCTTTGCTGTGATAACCTTCCCTCTCTGTCAGTCTGAAAATGCTTCCCTCTCCTTAATGAATCTTTTCAAATGTTTCCTCCTCTGTGCAGCCTTCATGCCTCAATGTACTTATACCCCCATGACACTCTGGCACTGCCTCCATGGGGCAAGTTTCACCTTGCACTGGTCAGATGTGCTTAAGCTCTTGTCCAGACCAGGCTGTGGGCACCCCAGGGCACAGCCAGGACCTACACTCAGCATGTTTAAGGCCCTCCAAAGGGCCTGGCACTCAGTACCCAGGACCCAGCCAGTATTTATTGAATAAATGAATGGACAATGTGAGCATGTGGACATCTTTGCCAAGGCCCAGCATAAGCTGAGACACAGCTTTGAAGGTCTCTTTCGAGGGGGGCAGATTACTTTAGGGAGTCTCGCAGTCAGACGCTGGTCCCTCATTCAGCAGACACCACCAGCAGGGCATACGATGCAGGAAGCTCCATCCTCAGAGAGTGCACAGTGCCCTTGGGAGCGAGCCTTGGAGGGGAACCATCTGCACGACACAGAGTTCAGAAGAGCGCGTTGTTGCCACCACTACCCTCATTTGCCGATTATGAGCCCCTGCTGCAGGGCCAAGGAAGCTACAGCCCTGCCTGCCATAAGCTCATGAAGGAGAGATGCAGGTAGAGGAAATGACTTGATGGGCTACAACCTGAAGCAGGAGATGGTGGCTTGGGAGCCACGCATCCTGGTTCACGCTGTCCACCACTTAGCAACCCCATGATCTTTGGCAGCTAGCTTAACTGCCTTGCATCTTAGTTTTCCTCATCTGTAAAATGGGGATGCTATGTGTATGTATTCCATAGGGTTCCTATGAGGATCAAAAGCTTACAAGCTGCTTTTAACAGCGCCTGGAACAGAATAAGTACCCAAGGAACAAGAACAGCCACTATTACTTGTTTCATCACTAGTTAGATGGCAACCCACTCCAGTATTCTTGCCTGGAAAATCCCATGGACAGAGAAGCCTGGTAGGCTACAGTCCATGGGGCCACAAAGAGTCGGACACAACTGAGCAACTTTACTTTCCCTTTTCACTTTCATTAGTTAGAAGCAGCCCCAGATTAGGGCTTCTCAGGTAGCGCAGTAGCAAAGAATCTGCCTGCCAGTGCAAGAGACACACGACATGTGAGTTCAATCTCTGGATCAGGAGGATCGCCTGGAATAGGAAATGGCAACCCACTCCAGTATTCTTGCCTAAAAAATGCCACGGACAGAGGAGCCTGGTGAGCTACAGTCCATGGGGTCATAAGAGTTGGACACGACGGAGCATGCACGCAGACTAGGCATGCAGAGAACGGGCTGGCTGGCAGCAATGGAGCTGGAGAGACGTCCAGGGCTGAGGAAATCAGTCTGTTCAGAGGATGTTTGGTGCGGCTTTCTCTGCTCAAGGAAACAAAGGATCTAAAGAGATCTGGGCAGAGGGAATCTGAGGAAGGTAAAGAGGGGAAGGTGTCAGCAGATGGATAAGGAGGCTCCTAGGGGTCTGGGAGTCCTCATGTCAGCCCTTGTGTGACATACATAGATGAGAGGAAGTGTGCCAGGCCCTGTAGGAAGGGGTGGTGCACGCCTTGCCTAGGAGGCCAGCATAAACAGGGAGATGCAGATCTGAGTGTGGCAAGGCTCAGGATGGGAGCAGGGGGCATTCTTCCACCTGGAGGAGAAGGGCAGAGGGCTGAGGAGCTGCTCTCCCACCTCTGGCTACCTGGGAAGTCCTCCTGGAGGCTTCCTGAGCTGTGACATTAGGCTGAAGCTACAGGTAAAGGGTTTCCATA
>SJYC01085127.1:0-91030 GCA_006408675.1 Madoqua kirkii
TATATACATACATATATATACATACATATATATATGTATATACATACATATATATTGCCTCTCTGGACCTCAGTTTCCTCATCTGTCAAGTGGGTACATTAATTTCCCAGGGGGTGTAAGCCACTATATCCTCCTAGCCATCCTGGTAGGACAGGGAGGGGTGGGGGGCCATGGGGTGAAGGGGGCAACCTGGAAAGTGAACTCTCTTAGGATACATAGGATGAAGAATACTCTAACAATCTGTGCTCAAGGAGAACAAGTGCCTGGGGAGGAGAGAAGAGCTGTCGACCTTCTGCTCAGCCCCTCCCTTCTCCTTCTCCTTACCTAAGACCCCCCACACACACCATCAGCCATGTCAGTGTGACATTAACTGGCTGACATTAATAAGCCGGAGCTCCTCCACTTGCCTGCCGGATTGAGCCTCAGCCATGGAAGAATTGCTAATTACAACCACAATAAAGAAATATCAATGACGGACATCAATATTATTGCCTCTTGTGTCCCTTCCTGTTGATTTGAGATGTCCAGGGCTGACAACATTGAACGATGACAGAAGGGAGGAGAACTCCACGTGGAGAAGGGAACACTCTCCAGTTTGATTCATTCATGAAACCAGGCTCCATTTCCTCTGAGCAGGGTCCCCTTTACCAAGGGCTAGGGCCAAAGCTGCAGGTAAAGGGTTCGTACACAAGGAGGAGAAGGTAGTAATCTTGCTTGAAGCCTGGGTTCACCAAGCAATGTTAGGTATGTCCTTTTGCCTCTCCAGACCTCTGTTTCTTTATCTGCCAAATGGGCACAATAATTCTAATCCTGCCTACCTTGTGTAATATGGAGGAGTGACTGAAGAGCAAAAGCAAGAGTTTAGAAAGGTGACCTTCAGTGCAAATACAGAGGCTTCATGGGCCAGAGGAGACAAGTGAGATGAGGGTTAGAGGCTCAGGGACCCTAACAAAAGAGACAGACATGTCCCAGTTCAATGAACTCTCAGAAGCAAAGGTGTCCCCTGTGGCCCCACTCAGAACTCCAAACAAACAATAAGCCAGAGAAAAGAGAGGTAAAGCTTGACTCACATGTGCAGCATACCAGCTGCCACCTCTGAGCCCCTAAGCTTGGGAGGACTTCAACGCTTTCAGTCCAAACCCAAGACCCTGAAGACTCCCAAGGTGGGTCACAGACAGAAGTCACACACAGGGGGGACTTCCACCCACCAAGAGGGTCTCCTAGGCAGCCAGCCTGGAATCAGAGAACAAAGCACAGCAGAGAAGCACCTTCAGGGACAATCTGGACAGAGGTGTGAAACACACTGTCTATGCCAGGGTGCATCTCAGATACAGGCGTGTGTAAGCACACACACTCAGAACACACATGCACGACCAGGTTCACCAATGAATGTGCAGAGGATAAACAGACAAACACACTCCACGCACACCACAGACACACATGCACGCAGCCTGTCTTAGGCCCAACGCCAAGCTTTTTCCTAGTCCATGGAAACCTCTCCCTGTAGAGAAGGAAATAAAAAGCCCCATGCGGCCTTCCAGGCTCATGTGGCCTCTCAAGCTGTGGCCCAGCCAAGCAGCAGCGATTAGGTGGCTGGGAAACGAAGCCCAGCATGGCCTGAATATTTCACGGGAGATTTTGCTTCACAGAAAATCCCTTCTTTGCTCCATGCATGTCAGGGTATAATTACCCATTAGGTAGTGGAGCAGAAACCTGGGAAGATGTGCGTGCAGCTCTGAATCTGGGCCTCTCGCTCTTCCTTGCCTGCGGGCCTGGTCCAGCCTGGTGGGGCCCAGCCTCCCTCTCACCCGCCCCTGAGGAATGCCATTTGGGACACGGGGTGTCCTGGCGCACGGTCACCTCTGTCATATGTTCTCAGCCTCTGTCCCTAGCTCAGAAAGGGACAGATCCTTTTGCCCACGTACTCCCCACCCCCGGCTCTCTCTGTAGGGACTTAAAACTGTCTGGCTTGTCTTACTCCCTCATCTTTCCCCTTCTCCTCTCAGTCCATCAAACTGTTTCAGCTCCCTGGACAAACAGAAAAGACAGAAAGGAAAAGGAAAACAGAGAAACAGAGAAGAATGAGAGAGAGAGAAGATAGAGAGGAGGTACACACTAGAGGAAGAAGACAGGGCCCTTCAGCTGCTCCCCAGAGTGCTCATCCAGCCCCTACCTCACTAAGGCTTAGCCAACAGAGTGGAGAAAGGGGAGGGGGTTTCAAAACTCCATACTTCTGCTTCCTACAGGGAGCATGCTTCCTCACTCCTTTTCCCTAAAAAAAAAAAGGTCCACTCAGCTTAAGTTAAACTCAGGTGGCATCTCCTCCAGGAAGCCCTCCAGATTCCTCCTCAGGTGAGGAGGCTTCCCTGGTTCCTACAGCCCCTTGTGTCTCTCCATCACTGTTCTGTAGTCAAGGGCTGGAAGCTTAGATGCCTACAGGGACCAGAGAGGAAACGACAGTGAGTAAAGGGGTGTAAGTCATGCAGTCAGGAGCTGGGTTAAGACTTGAGAAGGGGAGAGCACGTGGCCTGCCTAAGGCATCAACACCAAGTCACTTTATGGCCCAGTGATTCCACTCCTGCGAAAAACCCAAGAGGATGGAAAACATGTCCCCACAAAGTCTATGACACAAATGTCCACAGTGCCAGTATTCCTAATTGCCGCAAAGTGGAAATATCTAAATGTTCATGAGTAAATGAATAAACAAAATATGGAGTATCTGTAGACTGGAATATTATTGGGCCATAAAAAGGATTGAAATATTGACACACGCTACAACATGGATCAACTGAAAAAATTCAGTTATGGGCAAGAAGCTAGTCACAGAAAGCCATCTCTTGTATGATTCTATTTATATGAAATGTCCAGAATAGGCAAATCCATAGAGACAGACAGAAGCTTAGTGGTTGCCAGGGCTTGCCGGGTGGAGACAGGAGGAGTAACTGCTAATGGGTACAGGGTTTCCTTTTGGGGTAAGGAAAATGCTCCGGAATTAGACAGTGATGATGGTTGCATAATCTTGTGACTATACTAAAAAAGGCTGAATTGTACACTTTAAAGTGGTCTGTTTTATGGTATGCGAATTATATCTCAATGAGAAAAAACAAACGGTTTAAAATGGAACAAAACATATCCATCAGCCACATCTCTGGCTGGGGCCTCCAGTTTTCAACTTCTAGTTTATACATCTGTCTCCTCTGCAAGAATGGGGGGTCGGCCCTACCTGAGGCCAGCCCCTCAGTGGTCCCCAGAGCTGGCATCCCAGGGGCAGGCACTTGAGCCACAACAGTGACACGGCAGCATGTGAGCGCAGGCCACATTTCATGTTCACATAGCCTCCCTCAGAGGGCCCTGGTCCAGTCACTCAGGCAAGGACCACTGAGGCCCAGGTTCAGCGTCAACTGAACTAGGGTCACACAAGCTGGAGACAGAACTTGGAAGCCAGGCCTCCCAAGCCAGTGCAGGACCACCAGGGCCGCTGGTAACCAGCCTCTAGTGGACAGAGGAAGTTGGACACAAAAGCATGGGCATCTCTGCCACTGCATCCTGCCCAGGCCTCTGATTCAAGTCTAGCCGCCGGGTCTGGGCACTGTAGTGAGCCCCCTGCTCCTCGCTCCTCTGTCAGCAGCAACCCCCAGGAGCCCACAGTTACTTCCCACAAGTCCTAGGCATGGCCAGCACCGTGACCTAGACGTCCAGCCCTCAGAGGCCTGGACATGTAGGTTGCAGGGGCAGAAGCTGTGCCTCTTGTAGAATGGCCTTCTGGTGCAGGACGCCAATGATCCTTGGACCGGGAAGCGCTAAACTGGCCAGTCCTGGGCAAAATGGGATGGTCAGCCACAGTGCCTGAGAGGCCCATCTCCTCTCTCAGTCCCAGGGCGGGTTGCAGAGCACGGGGGCTCCTTTCTTCAGAAGCTTTTCTCCCCTTCCTCTCACGCTCACTTTCTCCTCATCTTGGCCATCCTCCTTCCAGAACCATCCATCAGCAGAAAGGAGCCCTCTCTCTCAGCTTCCCTTCAGGTCCCTCAAGGGCAGCAGGTTCCTGGCACTAGCCCCATGAGCCCCTGTGTTTGGGGAGATGCCCTGGGGGCCACTGGGTGGACAAGAGGAGAGGCCGGGGTGAGGCCGTTTACTCCTCCTTCAGTCACGGCCTCCCTGTGAACTGTCAGCTCCCAGAAGGCAGGAACCTACCTCTTGTTCAGTTTACAGATGTGCCTAGTCTAGTCAACTAGGTGCCCATTTGCTGAGTGAACGACTGGGTCTGTTTTCCATCCCAGGCACTCCTACAGTAGGTTTGAACCGCTAAAGAAGGCTTCAGGTGGCCATGAAGGCCTCCTCCCTCTGAGCCCTCATACCTCCCAGCCACCCCTTAACTCACTGACAGGCCCCACCCCCGGCACCTCCAGAGACCCCCCAGCCTTCGCTCCCATAGGGCACTGTTCTGGAGCCTCTCTCAGGCCTGTTCTTGGGCATAAAGCTCGTTGAAGTCTGACTTCATCACTATCTGCCCCCTTCCGTGAGGCTCTCTTCCCAGCTGAGCCCTGGAACACCTTAGGGAGGGCGTGCGGTTGAGAAGGAGGGAAGAGTTAGGGATCGGCCCAACTGCAGGTTGCCCAGGACCTGGGTCATCCTCGAGATGAAGGGGGTCCAGGTGTCTCAGGGTCTGTCTGCCAGTACCTGGGTGCGAGGCCAGGGCTGGCAGAGGAGAGGAGGGGAGGGGAAGGGAGGGAGGGGAGGGGAGAGAAGGGACAAGACAGGGAGGAACAGGGAGGATGAGGGAGGAGCTACTCTCAGCTCCGGAGTCCCAGGAAGGCTGAGTCAGAGTCCAACACAGTGATGAATGGGCGGGACAGCCGGTTACACTTTGACACAAATAGCCCCCAAAGATGCAGATCACCGCCCCGCTGTTCAGAGTGAAGTAAAGGGGGAGAGAAGGTCCTCCTAACCCTGCTCATACAGTGACCTTGAGTCTGGTCACGCACGAAGCTTCGGCCCTCCTCTCACACTGAGCCCCGAAGTTCTTCAAGTGCAGAAACCAGACGCTGGCCGCAAATGGAGCCCTGACTCGGGTCACACACTGAACCGTGGCCTTCCTCAGGCATGGAGTCCTGATCCTGCTCACACAGGGATGTCCCACCCTCCTCACACAAGGAGCACCAACCCTGGCCACACAGAGAGCATGGCCCCTCACTACAAGCTGACCCCTGAGCCTCCTCACAATTGGAGCCCTGACCTTGATCACAAACTGAACTCTGACCCTGGTCCCACTCCAAGCTGACCGTCATCATGTGCTGAAGCCTCTACACAAATGGAGTCCCAACCCTCCTTACGCAAGGAGTACCAACCCTGGTCACATCCGGAGCCCCGACACTAGTTACAAATTGAGCCCCGAACCTCCTCACACACGGAGCCCGGACCTTGTCCCAGATGGAGCCCTGACCCGCAAGGCAGACTGACACTCAAAGATACGGAGGAGGTTCCAGCAGCATCAGCCTTTCATCTCCCCCATTCCTTGGGCCTGGGTGACAGATATGGTGTCTGGTTGTCTGAGACAGATCTCAGCTCTGAGTGACTGTTGGCAGCTGGTGCCCAAGGTGGCTCATGGTGGCTGATTTCTTGACCTTCTCAAGACCAAGACTGAGCAGGTGACAAGCTCCTCTGTCCAGGACACAGCATGTGTCTAGCAGACACCAGGTCCTCAGGAGCCCCAGCCCCAGTCTTCCATGGCAAAGCTGCCATGCCCATCCCTTCCCCTCCCCAGCCCAGCAGAGCTTGCTCCCTTGCTCCTCCCCATCCCTTCCTCTCTCCACAAGGATCCAGCTCCACCTCCCTCTCTTCCAGGAAAAAGCTGTGAATTTTTAGGTACCTGTCCCCTCCCCCTTCCCCCTTCCCCGTTCCCCTCTCCTGGGCCTTCCCCAGCCCACATACACATGGAACAGGCCCCCATTCAATGTCCTCAGCTGACTGTCAGTTAATCCCTGCAGAGGTGTTAGCTGATAATTAAGACGTTAATCACTTAACATGTGATTCCCTGCCAGGAGTATTTTGGTTTTAACAGGTTGCTCTTTGAAATGGGAAAACCTTCAAGACCCAGCCAAATGGCAGACGGGGGATGCTGGGGGGTTGGGGGGTGGATATTTTGTGCCTGGAGCCCTTCCAGCCTCCCTGAAACTCACTCTGTCTCACCTCCCCTGTCATGGGGTGGACAGAACTCAGGCATCGGAGCTGCCTCCCAGGTTTTCTCCACCTCCTTAGAGTTGATGTCACTGGACACGTGATGAAACCTCACTGAACCTCAGTTGCCTCATCTATAGATGGGTTTATAGAATACCAGCCTTGCAGGACTGTAACAGCACACAGGAGGCCCTCCACCCTTCAGAACCCACATCATCCCCAACTTCCCTTCACTTCTCCCTTCTCACTCTCACCTCCTCACATTCTACCCCTAATCAACAGCCAAGGCTGTTCTCTGAACCCCCCACCATCTTTCCCCAGGCCACAATCAATGGACGCAAACAACAACGCCTGGACAGACATGAGATTGTGGGGATGTTTGTCAGATGATGGGGAAGGAACTTCAGAGCAAGGAGAAAGGATAGTTCACTCAGTAAACAGTGTCCAAACAACCGGCTAGTCATTTGGGGGAAACTGCCTAGATAGCTATTCTCAAACCACACCCATAGAACATTCTGAATGAGCCAGAAATTTAAATATTTTTAAATATTATGCGTGCTGCACGCTTTTTCGCTTCAGTCGTAACTGACTCTTGGCAATCCTGTGGACTGTAGCCCGCCGTGAGAGCTCTGTCCATGAGATCCTCCAGGCAAGAATACTTGAGTGGGTTGCCATCTCCTCCTCCAGGGGATCTTCCCAACCCAGGGATCAAACACGCATCTCTTGCATCTCCTGCATTGGCAGGTGGGTTCTTTACCACTAGCGTGACCTGGGAAGCCCCTTATATATCATAAAGAACTAGAAAACAACATAAGGCAACTTTTCAAAACTTTTCTGTGGGTAATGCCAGAAACTCTAAAGGGAAATAGTGATGGACTTGACTGCAGGGCCATTTCAAACTTTTAAGGGGTCTGAAAAAAAGTTTCATAAATTGAAATGACCAAAAAACAGCCACAAACTGTGAAAAAAAATTTGCAATATGTGGCAGGTAAAGGGTTAAATCTCTCATCCTCTTATAAATCAATTTGCTCTTGCAGGTCAATAAGATGCATTTCACACACCCCTCCCACCAAACAAGGTTGCCTGTGACCTCCCCACGGCTAATGCATGATCAATGATCAGCCTCGAACATTGTACTTGACCTCATGCTTGAAACATGTCCTGCCCTTGGCTTCCAGGATAGTATACCTAGCTCTCTTCTACCTCACTCATTGCACCTTCTCAGTCATCCTTTCGGTGCCTCCTCAGCTCCCTCACTTCAGACCAAAGGAGGCTCCGGGACAGGGTCTCTGGTCCTTCTCCTTTGTACCCATGTGCTGTGCTTAGTTGCTCAGCTGTGTCCTCCTCTTTGTAACCCCATGGACTGCAGCCTGCCAGGCTTCTCTGCCATGGGGATTCTCTGCCATGGAGAATACTGGAGTGGGTTTCCATGCCCCCCTCCAAGGGATCTTCCCAACCCAGGGATCGAATCTGGTCTCCCACATTGCAGGCAGATTCTTTACCATCTGAGCCACCAGGGAAGCCCAAGAATACTGGAGTGGGCAGTCTATCACTTCTCCAGAGGATCTTCCCAACCCAGGAATCCAACCAGGGTCTCCTGCACTGCAGGCAGATTCTTTACCAGCTGAGCTCCCAGGGAAGCCCTTTGCACCTGCACTTACTCCCTCCATGCTCTTATCCAATTTCATGCTTTATGCTGATGACCACGTATTTGTATCTCCATTCAGACCTGGGCCCTGAACTTCACCCCCATGTCCATTTCTCCTCAGATGTCTACTAGCATCTCACACTTCACCTCTCCACAGCTGGGGCCCACCTGGGCAGTTGCACCAAGCCCCACACTCAGCAAGATCCCAGGCTTAGTTTAACGCTCTACTCTCAGCACTTTGAAATTCTTAATATTATTTTTTAAACAAAAGGCCATACATTTCATTTAGCTCTGGCTCCCACACATGTAGCCAGTCCCATCCATAGCCGAGCTCCTCTCCTCCCCTACATCAAACTCTTCTCAATCAACTCGCTCTGCTCTGTGGATGGCAGCAGTCCCATCCTTCTCCCTACTTGGGCCAAAACCTTTGGAGTCACTGTTATGGATTGAATATTTGTGTCTCCCAAAATTCGTACGTTGGAACTCCAACTCCCACTGTGCTGGTGTTTGGAGGTGGGATGTGATGTGGGTTAGAGGAGGTCATGAAGGTGGGGCCCTCATGATGGGACTGGTAACCTTATAAGAAGAGGAAGAGATACCAGGGCTCAGTCTCTCCGTGTGCACACAAAAAAGTCACATGAGCACACAGCGAGACGGTAGTCATCTACAAGCCAAGTAGAGGGTCCTCGCCAAGAACTGTGTCTGCCAGCACCTTGATCTTGGCCTTCCCAGTCTAAAGAAGTGTGAGAAATAAATGTGTGCTGTTTAAGCCACCCAGCCTATGGTATTTGGTTATGGCAGCTTAAAATGACTAAGTCAGTAATCTTTGGCTCTCTCTCTCTCTCTCACATACACACACACACCACCTCATCCAGTCTGCCAGCAAATGCTATTGGCTCTACCATTAACATGTACTCAGAATCTTTTCACTTCTCCCCACTTTCATCAAGACCCTGTAGTCCAAACCCCACCATCTCTTCCCTGGATCGTCACAGTCGTCTACTACCTGATCTGCCTGCATCCATTCTGGCCCCCTTCAGTAGCTGGAGTGATCTGGCTAAAATAAAATTCAGAACCTTCCATGTCTCCCTGCTTTCCCCACTTCATTCCGAGGAGAAGCCCAGGCCTTAGGGTCCTCACAAGGCCCTGTGAGGTCTGGCTCTTGATTTCTCTCTGGTCGCACTCTCCACTCTCTCCCTCCCTCACCCTGTTCCAGCCACACTGGCCTTCTCCCCGAGCCCTGAACAGGCCAGGCCTACCCCTAACTCAGGGACCCAGACATCTGTGTGACTCATTGTCTCGCCTCCTACAGGTCTCTTCTTGACTGTCATCTCCCAGCGAGGCCGTCTTGACTGCCATAACCAAGTGTCCCAACACTTCTCATCCCCACCCTGCTCACTTTTCTTCTCATTAGCACTTAGCACTCACACACACATTAGATTTCACTTGATTATCTGTTTTTCCTTGGCTGTCTCTCCTTCACAAGAGCTTAAGTTCCATGGAACAGGGATTTTGTTTTGTCAATTTCGTTCACTGTTAGGTCCCTAAACAAAACAGTATCCAACACATGGTTGATGCTCACCGAATAAAGGGACAGATGAATAAAAGAATAAGCTGAGGATCTGACATGAACAGGCACTTGATAAACAGGCAAACAAATTGAAATGGCCAAAGAACACACACAAATATGCCCAATCTCATCGGTGATCAAAGAACTGTAAAATAAATCAGTTTTACCTACCAGGATGGCAGGGATTTAAGTGAGTGATAATGTCAGGTTGGCAAGGGTGAAGAGACAAGGCCTCTTGCATGTGACAAGTCAGCGTAAGTTTCTGGAGGTTGATCTGGCCTGTGGGTCAAACCTGTAAATGCGCGTGCCCTCTGACCCAGGCAGTCCACTTCCAGAAACACCCCCAAAGGACCTGCAGCATAAGTGCACACAGATGTAGGAACTGGGAGGTTCCCTGAGTGAAGTTTATAAAGAACCAGACACCAGAAACAATCTAAATGGCCCCTGACAGGATTAATAATTGATAACATAACTTAAAGACTATCCATACAATGGGCGTAAAAGGAAGGGAAGAACACTAGAATGATCTATACAATAAAATTAAGTGAGAAATCAAGCGACAGGGCAGTATAACTAGTATGGTAGTTTTTCCTTCTAAAATATGTTTCTAAGCACATAGAAACAAGTCTGGAAGGATACGATATATGGAACTAGTTAGCAGTGGCTAGCCTTGGCAAGGGAGAAGGCAATCGCACCCGACTCCATTACTCTTGCCTGGAAAATCCCATGGACAGAGGAGCCTGGTGGGCTGCAGTCCATGGGGTCGCTAGGAGTCCAACACAACTGAGCGACTTCATTTTCACTTTTCACTTTCATGCACTGGAGAAGGAAATGGCAACACACTCCAGTATTCTTGTCTAGAGAATCCCGGGGACAGAGGAGCCTAGTGGGCTGCCGTCTATGGGGTCGCACAGAGTTGGACACGACTGAAGCGACTTAGCAGCAGCAGCAGCCTTGGCAAGGAAGAGGTTTTGGGAAGAGCGTGAACTGCATGCTTTAGATACCTCTACAGGGACTTCCCTGGAAGTCCAGTGGCTAAGACTTTGCCTTCCAATTCAGGGGATGTGGGTTTGATTCCTGGTCAGGGAGCTAAGATCAGCTCCATGCCTCACAGCCATAAAGTAGAAAGAATACTCTAACAAATTCAATAATGACTTTAAAAATGGTCCTCATTAAAACAAATCTTTAAAAATTATCTACATTGTTAGATCAATAGGTAGATACATATTACCTTAATAGTTGGAAAAATTACTCCACCTAAGGAGAAAACACTCCCTTGTCTCCCCAGTGCTGAAGGATGCAGAAACAGGACATTCTAAGCCCTCATATCTGGCCCTGCCTCATCCCTGTTACCCCACTCACCTCCATCCCCACCCTCCCCCAGCACTCTGGGTTCCAAGCTCAGGAAACAATTTTCTATTCCTGGTTCCTCTCACAGCTCCACACCAGTCTCACAGCTCCGTTCACAGGCACAAAGGCCCAGCCGACCCCACCCAGTGACCTCCTCAGCCTGAATTCTGCTGTCAGAGCCAGAAGGGGGAAGACAAGGACCCCAAGAGCACCCTTCACAGCCAGCCCTGCAGCCTCCAGCGGAAACCCCAGGTCTCTGCCCCAGGGACTGTTTGCAGGACCTATTGACGGTGGCCTGAGCAGGCTTGACCGCCCCTGGCTCAGGGCCCCCTCTGTAGGCCATGGACACAGCTGCTCTGAGGGTGCCAACATGGGCCCAGCAAAGCGGGGACTGAACAGAGGAAGAGGGGCTGGGGTTTCAGCTCCCATTAACATCGCCAGATTGAATCAACAGAATCATAGGTCCCATGCAATATTTGGAACATACTTATGCTGGGAAATGATCTGTTGTCTTTCTGAAGTTCACATAGAGCTGGACATCCTGTATTTTTTCTGGCAAGCCTAGCTCCCACCGCATCCCAGCTCTTGATCCCAAGCAGAAGGCCTCTACTGGGGCACCCAGGAGCAACTGAGAAATATCCTCTCTTGGGCCCAACGTTGAGGGATTAAAAGTGATTAAAAGTGAGCAGGGCTGTTCTCAGTGCCAGAAACAGCGCCTCTGCCCTGGGGGTGTCCTGTAGACAGCAGGGACTTTCCGGAGTAAGAGCCCCCACTCACAGAGGCACACACACCAGGCGAGTGAAGGTAGCAGCTCTGGCAGGGAAAAGCCAGTGACCTCAATGGATGAGAAACCTCGGAGCAAAAGCTCCCACCGCCGAAAGAACTTGGCAGGTGTGTACCACGAAGGGTCCATAACCAGCTGCAGACAGCGCTCTGTGGGAGCCACACGGGGGCCTCTCCGTGTCTCGGGGACGAAGCCTGGCGAGCAGGGGTTGCTGCTGAGGTGGCCCGCCTCTTGGAGGTCTGGGAGCTCCTCCCCAGGAGATCCTGCGGGGGGCTGGGGGCTTCAAACCCCGCTCCATGCGCCTCCCCCCCCATCGCCCCGACAGGAGCTCATCCACCCAGTACCAGGGGACCCTACTCTCAGAGTCCTCCCACCCAGTGCAGAGACACAAGGGAGAACCCACCTCCATCTCCCCCTACCTGGGTCAGACGGCTCCGGGAGGCAAACAGCCGGGCCTCTGGGGGCCGGGGGCGTGGCAGGGGGAGCGGCGGCCCGTCTGTCTCGGTCCCAGCATGCACTGCGGGGAAGAGCAGGGAGGTGAGCGCGGACAAAGACTGGGACTCTGCAACCCGGGGGTGCCCAGCTCAGCATGCGGCCCCCGCACGCGAGCAGATCCGGACCCTCTGCCCCGAGGGCTCAGAGCTGCCTCCCACTTCAGCGAGGGGCCTTCTGCCACCGGTCTCCCTGCTATCTCCCGGCTCCCTCGAATAGCCCCCCAGGTCTGGCATTCGAGGCCCTGTCCAAACCCCTCACTTCACATCATCTCACACTGTCTGCAGTAGGTCAGGCCCACCTCGGCAAGTTTTGTTCACCACACACACACACATACACACACACACACACACACACACACACACACACACACACACACAGGCAGGTCTATGTCATTTTTTCTGAGGTTCCCTCTGCTACCCACCAAGCCTGCCCCCTGCCTCCTGAAGCTTCACCTACATGTCTTCACCTCCAGCACCTCACCCCAGCATGGCTGGCCTCTGCCCCCAGCACTGCACATAATACCCCCTGCCAGGATCCCCACTGCCCAGGCCAGTCCTCCTGCCCCAGCTGCTGGGCCCCTGGCCAACTGACCTCTCCGTCTGTAGGAGGCTCCTGACCCACACTCCCCTCATTTTCACCACTCCTCCTCACACACGGCCCCCAGCTGCCATGTCCCGACCTCCCCTCCTTTCTCCTCCCTGGACCACCTTACCCACACCGGTGTTTCAGTCACTCTCTGTCCATGCCCCCCAGGGGATTCCATCATGCCAGGAGGAGAGTTGAGGCCCCTGACCTGAGTCCCGCCTTCTCCTCCCTCCCTCAGCTCCAGCCGCAAGGCCTGCCCTGCAGCACACCCTGCTCCAGCTCCACACAGGCCTGGCTCCTCCTCAGCCAGGTTCAGCTAAGACAGCCTTCCCTGACCACCCTGCACAGGAACCCCTCCTTCCGCGAGTCACACTACCCTGAGTGACTGACATGTCATTCGGTGTTCCCTGTCTCAACAATCCCACGGCGAGCTTAATTTCCAGTCAGGTTAATTGAGGTATAATTTACTTGCAGTAAAATTTACCCTTTTTTAGATAAAGAATTCTAGTGAGGATGTGGAGAAAGGGGAATCCTTGTGCACGGTTGGTGGGAATGGATGAAGCTTCACCTACATGTCTTCACCTCCAGCACCTCACCCCAGCATGGCTGGCCTCTGCCCCCAGCACTGCACATAATACCCCCTGCCAGGATCCCCACTGCCCAGGCCAGTCCTCCTGCCCCAGCTGCTGGGCCCCTGGCCAACTGACCTCTCCGTCTGTAGGAGGCTCCTGACCCACACTCCCCTCATTTTCACCACTCCTCCTCACACACGGCCCCCAGCTGCCATGTCCCGACCTCCCCTCCTTTCTCCTCCCTGGACCACCTTACCCACACCGGTGTTTCAGTCACTCTCTGTCCATGCCCCCCAGGGGATTCCATCATGCCAGGAGGAGAGTTGAGGCCCCTGACCTGAGTCCCGCCTTCTCCTCCCTCCCTCAGCTCCAGCCGCAAGGCCTGCCCTGCAGCACACCCTGCTCCAGCTCCACACAGGCCTGGCTCCTCCTCAGCCAGGTTCAGCTAAGACAGCCTTCCCTGACCACCCTGCACAGGAACCCCTCCTTCCGCGAGTCACACTACCCTGAGTGACTGACATGTCATTCGGTGTTCCCTGTCTCAACAATCCCACGGCGAGCTTAATTTCCAGTCAGGTTAATTGAGGTATAATTTACTTGCAGTAAAATTTACCCTTTTTTAGATAAAGAATTCTAGTGAGGATGTGGAGAAAGGGGAATCCTTGTGCACGGTTGGTGGGAATGGAAATTGGTGCAGCCACTATGGAAAACATTACGGAGGGTCCTCAAGAAATTAAAAATAGAACTACCATGTAATTCAGCAATTCCACTTCTGAGTATATAGCCAAAGGAAATGAAAACGCTACCTCAAAAAGATAGATGCACTTCTGTGTTCACTGCAGCATTATTTACAGCAGCCAGCACGTGGAGACAACATCAGTGAATGAATGAATGAAGAAGGCATGCGATATATACATATACATCTATATGAGAAAAGTATTCAGTCAGAAAAACAAGGAAATCCATTTGTGACAACACGGATGGACCTTGAAGGCATTATGCTGAGTGAAATAACTCAAAGACAAATACTGTACTCCAGAATCTAAAAAAGTAGAAATGAAAAACTAAACTCTTAGGAAAAGAGATCAAACTTATGGTTACCAGAACCAGAGGGTAGGTGGAGAAGGAATTGCAGGAAGCTGGTCAGAAGGGCTTCCCAAGTGGCACTAGTGGTAAAGAGCCTGCCTGCCAGTGGAGGAGACTTAAGAGACTCTGGTTCGATCCCTGGGTTGGGAAGATCCCCCAGAGGAAATGGCAACCCAGTCCAGTATTCTTGCTTGGAGAACCCCATGGACATGGGAGCCTGATGGGCTATAGTCCATGGGGTTGCACAAAGTCAGACACGCCTAAAGCAGCTTAGCATGGCACAGCAGGGTCAGTAGGTACAAACGTCCAGTTACAAGGTAAGGACGTGCCAGGGACAAGCACAGCATGATGACTATAGTCAGCAGTCTGTTACACACGAAAGTTACTAAGAAAGCAGATCCTCAGAGTTCTTATTACAAGAAGAAAACCTTTTTTCTTCTTTCTTTTCTTTCTATATATCTATATGAGATGATGATTATTGGGTGGTAATCATTTCACAATATATGAAAATTAAACCATCATACCATACACCTTAAATGTCTACAGTGATATATATTGATCATTTCTAAATAAAACTGGAACAAACTTTACACTTTTTAGTGCACAGTTCTGAGTTTCGATGGCTGTATATAACGTGTAACCACTACTGCAATTAAGATAAAAAACAATTCTATTAACCATCCATATCTGAAATCTCCATGAGTTGTCCCCTTTGTAGTCAACTCCCCCTATTCCTGCTTCTCATAACCACTGATCTGTTTTCTGTTTCTATAGTTTTGCCTTTTCCAGAATCTCATACAAATGGAATCATCCGTATGTAACCTTTTGAGTCTGGCTTTGTTCATTTATCAAATAATGCATTTGAGATTTACCTGTGTTGTTTCTTGTACCAGAATTTCATTCTTTTTTATTGCTGAGTAGTATTCAATTGTGTATCTATCCAACAGCTGAAGGACATTTGGATTTTTTCCAATTTGGGGTGATTATGAATAAAACCACTATACATATTCACATACAAGTTTTTTATGAACATAAGTTGTTCTTTCTCTTGGGAAAATACCTAGCAGTAGGATTCCTTAGTTATACAGTAAGCATATTTTTAACTTTATAAAAAATAGCCAGATTTTTTTTCCAAAGTGACTGTACCATTTTTCATTCCCACTAGCAACATATGAGAGTTTCAGTTACTCTGTACCCTCACCAGCAGTTACTATTGTCAATTTTGTAAAAGTCAGTGTTAGAGATAAGCAGTGGCATCTCATTTTTTGGGGCTGGGGGTGGCTATCAAATCCAAGTTTATCGGGGGCATTTGTAGAATTGCTCTAACTCTCATTGTCATTTTGATTTGCATTTCCCTACTGACTCATGAAGATGAGTGATTTTTTTTAATGTACCTGACTTTTGTTTTAGTACCATCTTTATCTGAAAGTACATCTTGATTTAATTCTTTCTGTTTATTTTCCATTTCTCCCATCATATGTGAGAGCAGGGACCATGAGATTTACTCCTGCAATATCTAGAACGGTACCTGGTACTGGATAATGGTGATGATGATGCATTTACAAAGTCCTGATCATACGCCCAACACTATTCTGAGGGCTTGACAAATGCTAACTCATTTAATCCTCACAACCGCCCTAAGAGAGACAGATGCTATCCCCACTTTAAAGAGGAGAAAACAGAGGTAGAGAGAAGTAATTAACCCAGGGCTAACAAGCCGCTAAGCAGAGCTTCAATCTCAGGTGTGCTGGAGTCAAGAGTCTGGAGTCATGATCAATATAAGAACATGGCCCCTAGCAGTCACATTTGCTGAAGGAATGAAAATGTGGAAGAAAGACAACTTCAGTTCAGCGTGCCATAGACTGAATATCTGTGTCCCTTTCAAAATTCATAGTTGAGCCCTAATCCCCAATGTGATGGTATCTGGAGTGCAGCTTTAGGGAGGTGACTAGGTCATGAGAGTGGAGCCCTCATGAACAGGATCAGTGCCCTTATAGAAGAGACCCCCAAGAGCTCTCTCGCCCCTTGTGCCATATGGACATACAGTGAGAAGAGGGCATCTATGAACCAGGAAGCTGGCCCTCCCCAGACGTTGAATCTGCCAGCACCTTGATCTTGGACTTTCAGCCTGCAGACTGTAAGACATCAACTCCAGTTGTTTTTAAGTCACCCAATTTCTCTGGTATTTTGTTACGTAGCCCAAACAAAGACACAGGGGCTTCTAGATGCTGCCTCTTGGATATTTCCCCTCCAAAGCTGAATTCATTCTCACTCTCGATTCTACTTCTCCTCCTAAGTAATTCATTTTATGTTGGTATTGCAAGCAACCAATATGGACAAGTAGGGTGAGGTTGAGTCAAACCTGGAGCCTGGCGGTGAAGGGCCCAGGCCTGCCAAGGGGCTTATTCTTTTACAGGGACTCCTCCTCAAGGTTTTTCCCACCACTCCCTCCCACACACTTGGGGCCTCCCCAGGCGGAGAGAATGAACAGGAAGTCATGGCCTCGGCAATTCAGAAAGCCTTGCTCTGAGAACATCCCATGACATAAAACCTTTTGTCCAGATTTCACTTCTCACTGCTCACTGAATATCTGGCACATTTCCTCCATCCCCTCTCCCCAACAAAATGTCCCCACACTTCCTCAGCCTGTTTGCAGGTAGTTGAGACCATATGAGAAGTTCTAGCCAGTGGGCTGTGAACAAAAATGACGTGTCACCTCTGTGCCAATGCATTTAGGAGCCCGTGTACACCTCTTCCATTTTTCCTCCTTTGCCACTGTGGCCAAAGAAGGCTGTGAGTTCCAGGGGGCAGCTACCACATGGTTGAGCTTCATCCTGGGTCCCTGTGTGACTAAATGGACCAGCTTCTGCCACCCTCTCCACTTCCCACATCGGTCATGTAATGTGAATTCATATGGTTAAAGAAGGGAGCCTTGTCACATTAAATCAGGAGTCGCCAACCTCCAGCATCTAATGCCTGGTGATCTGCGCTGGAGCTGATGTAATAACAACAGAAAGAAAGTGCACAGTAAATGTAATGTGCTTGGATCATTCCCAAACCTTCCCCTAACCCTCACCCCAGTGGAAAAATTCTTTTCTATGAAACTGGTCCCTGGTGCTAGAAAGGTTGGGGACTATGGCATTAAATCACTGAGAGTTCAGAGAGAGCTTATTAGTGAAGCACTTCTCTACCCTCCCTACATCCCCACCAGCCACATGGGGGCATATGGTTTAAGAACATGCTTGGATGACTTTCTGGGTGACAGAACTAAGCTCCATTTGGGAGCCCCAAAATAACTAGGAGTCCCGTGAGAGATGGAATGACTTCAGTTCCCAAGTTGAGGGGTTCCCTGTGTTTACAAGGGAAAGGGGGGGGCAGTTCCTGGCCCTTCCACAGGCTCCACTAGCAGGACAGTCCCCACCTGGAGAAGGGAGGTGGATGCTGAGTCAACTGAGAGCGTCTTTTTGACAGTGAGGGCCTTGGCCCATGTTCGAAGACTTGAACTTGACTTTAGAATAAAGGCTGGTACATCTTGAGTTTTACCCCTGACTCAGACCTGGGACCAGCTCCCAGAAAGGCCCCTGAACTCCAAGCTGATTGGTCCTGGATGGACAATTTGGGGTGGGAGAGCGCAGGAAACTCAACCAGGGCCTTGAAGCCACAAGCAACAATGTGCCGCAGGTTTAATTGTAGATTTATGTTTTGAAATTATTGGAACTCTACTTTGGCAATTATCATCTTAAATGGTGTGTACTCCTGTGGGACAACACAGGGAACAAGGGGAGGAGGCAGCCCTTCACGATGACGGCAGGAGGCCGGAAGAGGACCTGGGGGGAAATCCCTTAGTTTATATAGGGGCCCTGTGACTTCTCGCCTTTTCCAAGAAGTAAGATCTGGCTGCCATAAAATACACTGCCTCTGCTACTCACACTCACCCCAAACTGGTACAATACAGGTTCTTTGAGGCCAGTAAAAAGACTCTTCTTGAGAATGAGTGCTGGGTGCTGGTGTCAGTACTGGAGTGTATGCATCCAAAGGCCCGTAGTTTCGAACTGACGCCGGAGTAGATGAAAACTGCAGCGCTGCATGTCGCCCTACAGAGGTGCTGGGGTGGGCTGGGGGTGGGGACTTGGCCAGAGGCAGGGGTGGGGCTGTTTAAAGTGAAGAAGCCCCTGGAGCAAAGGCAGGCTCTGTGAACCCTGGGGACCTGGGGACTGGGGGCTTCCAAAGGAGGGGTTGTGAAGAATCCTCTCTTGGAGGCTTTGGGGTTAGGGGCCTGCAGGTTTTGGTGTAGCTGGTCTCTGGGAAAGACTGAAGCGAGTTTTGCCATCCTTTCGATTAAGAATAAAAGAGTGTGATTGATACAGTATAACTGAAAACTAAACCCTACAAGGAAACAGGTAATAACTGCTCCATTCTTTACCACAAGTGTTTATTTACTTGGGGGCTTATTTTGATAATGAGAAATTCATAATGATAAGTTCGGTGATTTGAGGAGCTTTTTGGCTTAGGAGAAAATATAATTGGGTGCAGACCCAAGGTGTTACCCCAGTTTGCATACCTTGCCCCCACCCTGATGACCACAGGGTTTGCTTAGACACGCTAGCGCTGAGGAATCATGCCCCAGATGTGCTGTGCTTTCTCCTTTTGTTTCCCGCGGGCAAGTTTCCTGACCAATGATGCTGAGAATTACTCATCCTGGGGTCAGGGCTCCAGCGACGGCTTGTGGTTGGAGTAGAGATTTGGCTGAGGTGGAGTCAGCTCAGCCCCCTGGCTTGAAAGCACACTCGAACATCCCCACTCAGGGACGAAGGGGTTTGAGGCTTGGATGTTATGGTCTGGTACCCAGGGACCCAGGCAATGTTGGGATGGGTGCACTGGCTCATGGAAAATGCCTGACTAGAACTGCTTGGGGGAGGATTCCCTGAGCACAACATGAATCGCTTTCCCCTGAATGGTTTTTGCTGACTGACTGGGCTTTAATTCACTGTCTGCTAAGCGTTTGGGGGCTGAAAACAGAGGACGAAGTTTCAAAGGCAAATAAGAGACGTTCCTGTGGGGAATGGAGGGAGAGCTGGCACACAGGAGAGAGGTGGCAGGCAGAGGGCGGATGGGGGGGTGGGAGAGGGTAAAGGGCACGGACATCCTCATCACGTCACCATCACCACAGTCAGCCTCCAGGAGAGCTCAGCCCTTGCTGTGCTAGGTACTTCTCACTCACTAACACATTCACTGCCCACCAGCACCCTAGGAGACACGCACTGGCACTGTCTGCATTTCTTTCAGTAATTTTAAAAATATTTATTTATTTGGCTGCACCAGGTCTTAGTTGCAGCATGTGGGGTCTCCAATCTTTGTTGTGACATGTGGTATCTTTAGTTGAAGCATGTGGGATCTAGTTCCCTGACCAGGGATCGAACCTGGGCCCCCCTGCATTGAGAGTATGGAGTCTTGGCCACTGGATCACCAGCAAGTCCCCCTGCCTGCATCTTCAGGATGGGGAAACCAAGGCACAGAGAGGGGCAGTAATCTGCCTTATTTGGATGAGGCTATGTTTCAAACCCAGGCAGTCAGGCTGTAGCACTCACCCTAAGAGTCCCTGATGAAGCTGGGTTGGTCAGGTTAGACATGAATGAAAGGCTCCTCAGTGCCACTGGCAGGAATTCTGTCTGTGGGTGGTCGGATCCAATTCATCCAAAAAAATCCACTTTCTGCCACTAGCCCTGTGACCTTGAATGAATTACTTACACTGAGACTGGCTCCTTACCTGTAAAGTGTATTTCATATGACAGTAGAGATTACAGAGCACGTGTGAGTATGTGTGTCTGTGTGTATGTGTGTTGCCTTGTATAGTACTTGGTAGAGAACAAAAACTCCACAAAAAGTAGACACCACCCCTCCTACTCCCTGCCATGGAGCCAGGGCACAGATATGCTCATCTTCAGAACTTCCAAGCATGTACATGGGCATGCATGTACTCACATGTACACATGTGTGTATAATCATGTGCCCATGTGCCCCTGCCGTGTGTGTACTCGTGTGCCCATGTGCCCGTCATGTATGTACTCGTGTGCCCATGTGCCTCTGTCACGTGTGTACTCATGAGCCCATGTGTCCCTGTCATGTGTGTATATTCATGTGCACTCATGTCCCTGTCATGTATATACTCATGTGCACATGTGCCCCTGTCATGTGTGTACTCATGTGCCCATGTGCCCATCATGTGTGTACTCATGTGCACATGTGTCCCTGTTGTGTGTGTACTCATGTTCACGTGTGCCCCTGTCATGTGTGTGTACTCATGTTCACGTGTGTCCCTGTCATGTGCATATACTCGTGTGCACATATGTCCCTGTCATGTATGTACTTGTGTCCCCATGTATCCCTGTCGTGTGTGTACTCGTGTGTCCCTGTCATGTGTGTACTTGTGTGCACACGTGTCCCTGTCATGTGTGTACTTGTGTGCACATGTGTCCCTGTGATGTGTGTACTCGTGTGCACATGTGTCCCCATTGTGTGTGTGCTCGTGTGCACACATGTCCCTGTCATGTGCACATACTAATGTCACGTGTGTCCCTGTCATGTATGTACTCGTGTCCACACATGTCCCTGTCATGTGTGTGCTTGTGTGCACGTGTGTCCCTGTCATGTATGTACTCATGTGCACATGTGTCCCTGTCATGTGTGTACGTGTGCGCACATGTGTCCCTGTCGTCTGTGTATACTCGTATGCACATGTGCCCATGCCATGTGTATAGTCATGTGCACATGTGTCCCTGCCGTGTGTGTGCATGTGTGCGTGTGTCCCTGTCGTCTGTGTATACTCGTGTGCACATGTGCCCATGCCATGTGTATAGTCATGTGCACATGTCCCTGTCATGTGTGTACTCATGTGCATATGTGTCCCTGCCAAGGGGAGCACTCATGTGCATGTGCACACATTTCCCTTCCTCTCCCATCCTTAACTCATGCTGGTGGTGGCATCAGCCATGCGGTCCCCAGCCAAATACACAGACATCAATCGTGAGTCCCTTCTTTCCCTCTTCACCCTCATGTTCCCTCACCATGGTCAGCCAACGCCTGAATATTTCTCAATCACATCTTCTCCCAGGTCTCCCTCACCCCCACCCCAGCCAGTGTGCAGTCCCACTCCACCCACCCTCCACACAGTGGCAACCAGAATGACCTTTCCCAGTCACAAATTTTACCTCACCCGCACACCACTTAAAACCCTCCCAGTAAGCTAACCAAGCAGGATGTGAAACTTCTGAGTTTCACATAAGGCCCTAAAGAGAAGCCCAACAGATTTGCCTGAGTAAAGATCTAAAGCTTCTCTATGGCTGGAGATGCCATAGACAAAGTTAAAAAGATAAGTGGCAGACTAGGGGAAATATTTCCAACACACAGACAAAAGTTTTAAAATCCCTAATATACGAAATGCTCCTTCATACCCATAAGAAAAAGGCAAAAAGAAAAGAAAAATAGGCAGCGGATATGAACAGTCAATTCACAGAGAAGAAAATACAAATGGCCAATAACCACATGAAAAGTTGCTCAGCCTCGCTGGGGAGAAGGAAAGTGTGTTGAACCACAGTGAGATGTTTTCCTGGACTGGCGAAAATTAAAAAGCTTGATAATGTTCAGTGTGGAGGGCAGCTGGGGAAATGGCTCCCCGCAGATATCAAGGGTGGGAGCAAAAACTAGCCCAACCTTTTGGAAGAGCGATGTGACAGCACCTATTAAAATGTAATAAGCATACCCTGCGCCAGGGCAACTCCACACCTACAAGCCTATCCTACAGAAAGGCTCACACGTGTCAGCCAAGATATATATACGAGGAGGTTCACCGAAGCATTATTTGCAAGAGTGAAAAATTGAAGGCAACCTAAATATCCATCAACCCAGGCCTAGTTACATAAATTTCATTACGGCCAAACAATGGAATATTAGGCAACGATTAAAAAGAACACGGGAGATCTGTATTCCGTGACACTGACAGATGCCCACAGCACACTGGGAAATGACAAATGGAAGTCGTAGAGTAATGTGCATAATATGATTCATTCCTTTTCTTTTTTAAAAGATAACACACAATAAATATGTTTATAAAAGCACAGAAAAAGTTCTAGAAGGAAGCACACCAGATCAACAACAGTGGGACCTCGGCAGAATGAGATTTAAGGGCAAAGAAGGAAATTTCTTAACAGGACGCACTTCTGTATTGTTTCAGTTTTAACATGAGCAGATATTGCTTTTGTGGTTAAGAAGGAGAAAGAAAAAAAAAATACCCCATCTATAGCCGCTCAGTGGCTGTGAGACAAAGTCCAAACTCCCCAGGCAGCAGCTAAAGCCCAGGACACCACCCTTGTGCGCCGCCAGCCCAGGGTCTCCCACACTCCTTTTCAGGTCCCCAAGCCAAGCCTTGGTCCCTGCTGTGCCGTCTTCCCGCAGCGTCGTTTCCTGCCTTCCATGTCTCATCTTTCAGGTGGCTCCTCACCTATCGCCACCTTCTGAAAGCTCTCCCTGAACACGCCCCACACCCTGCCTCCACTCTCCCGGCAGCGGAGGCAGCCAGCATCCAGGGAGCACGTGTGTGTGTGTGTGTGTGTGTGTCGGGGCTGTGCTGTGTGCCTCACCCTGTGTCAACTCCTTCAATCCTCACAGCAACCCTAGGAAGGTGTCCTCACCTTAGTTAATGCATGAGGAATCTGAGGCACAGAGGGGTTAACCACCTTGCTCAAAGTCACACCGCCAGCAATCAACAAGCCAGTGAGTGACGGTGCCAAGCAGAGCATGCGTGAGGCCCTCTGCCAGCACTCAGCACCCAGGACCTATACTTTCCAGGCTCCCAGACTTGCCTAGGAGTCCCGAGTTGGTGGGTGGGTGAGGTGAGGGTTTGTCTTGTTCCTGCCCCCAGAGCCTGGGCAGGTAAGCATACACAGGGAAGTCTGCTGGGGTGACAAGCCAGCTCCCAGCATCAACCATCCATTGCTAAAGGAAGCAGCCGGTCTCCCCGGTGGGCTGGGACCAGCTCAGCTGGAGGCCAGCTGACCTGGGACTACTGAGGAATGGTATGGTTTGTGGAGGTGCAGCCCCTCCAGGGGTGAGGACTCAAGCTACTCCCTGCACACCTACTGTGTGCCAGGCCTTTAGGGGTTACAGGCCAGGGAAGCCAGGGACCAGGTGACTGCTCTGTCCTCCATGTGCTGTGAAGTCAGACACATGAGCCAGGAGCCAGAGAGGGGAACAGTGGGATGGTGCTCAGAGGAGCAGGGGCCTGGCTCCTGGCTCTCTTTGTCCTGATCAGGACAAAGCAGACGGGGGTCTCTGTGAAGTGGCACCTGGGCCCAGCCCCAAAAGATGAAGGGGGATCTGGGCAGATGGAGTGGGGAAGGGAACTCCAGGGGGCTGGAACAATTTAAGCAAGGGCTGAAGGTAGGCAAGTGTGGAGAGCTCTGGGGAAGAGTCACTGGTTTTGGCTGGAAAACAAGATAAGTAGGGAAGCAGCAGTAGATGTGGGGGTGCGAGATGCTGAGGCCCTTGAGGGAGCAGCTGCCCACAGCAAGGAGGGGGCAATCTGAAGCACGTGGACTGCCTAGGACCGGAACCTGTCAGGCAAATCCACCTCCACTGCCAGCTCATGACAGTGGCCTAGTTCCCCACCTCGGTGCCCTCACCTATAGAAAATCATGCAACTTCCAGAACTGGTGAGAGAATTAAACTAGACGGTGGTTTGCAGCACCTTGAACCTGGGGAGGCGGGGGAAGATGTCTGGTGGGGGCACCGTGCTGGAGGAGACAGAGGCAGCTCGCCAGGGGCATCAGCCTTTGTGATGAGAACTGGTGTGGGCATAGGCCCCTCAAGGGCCCCCAGCCCAGCAAAAGTACTCAAATACTAACCTTGTGTTTAAAGCACAAACTCTGCTGCTACTAAGTCGCTTCAGTCATGTCCGACTCTGTGCAACCCCATAGACGGTGGCCCACCAGGCTCCCCCATCCTGGGATTCTCCAGGCAAGAACACTGGAGTGGGTTGCCATTTCCTTCTCCAATGCATAAAAGTGAAAGGTGAAAGTGAAGTCACTCAGCCGTGTCCGACTCTTAGCGACTCCATGGACTGCAGCCTGCAAGGCTTCTCCATCCATGGGATTTTCCAGGCAAGAGTACTGGAGTGGGGTGCCATTGCCTTCTCCGTAAGCACAAGCTCTAGGCAATGTGATTTCAGACTCTCTTCTTTCTTAAAGAGACATGAGAGGCAGAGCCTCACAATGTTGAGCAGGTCTCTACCCCTCTCAGAGCCTCAATCTCCCCATGCGGTGGGTAGGTGACAAGTTGGGTGGTTTCTCTAGGCTTGGTTATTCAGAAGCAGCTGAGCCATGAAAGAAGGGAAATGGGCCAAGGGTGATGAAAAGGAGGTGAGGAAACCTAGAGAGATGGGATTCAGAGAGAGGAGGGTCAGGGATGAAGGAAGCAGAAGACACTCCTTCCTGGGCTAGTCCCCTAACCAGCCAAAGGCCTCCTCACACCCTCTACTCCAAGGCCCACAGCCCCCTCGGAGCCCAGGGGGTATTCACTCACTTGGGGGTGAGGCTGGAAGAAGTGGAGCTCCGTCCTCCCAGGGCAAGTTCAGTCCTGGGAACAGCAGAAACAGCGATGGGGTCATGCCCCACTGGGCTACTTCAGGCTGAGTGCCACTAGGCAAGTCCCTGCACGGTTCCATTTCCTCTTCTACGAGATGAATAGATATGCTTTCCTTGTAAGTAACATTATTACCCTGGGGCCCGGCACACCAGCAACCTGCCTCATAGGTGAGCCCTTTGGTTCACCAGAAGCTGAGCAGGACCTGGGGGAGTCTCAGCCAGCTCTGGGAGTGGGGAAGAATCACTCACCCCCAGGCACCCCCAAGACCCCCATGGGTGCCATCCTCCTCATCACTCACAGGGACCCCGTCTTAGCCTCCCCACTGGCCCACCTACAGCACTGCCCCTGCCCACCTGCTGCCAGAAGAACTCTCTAAGTGAGGCCCACCTCAACTCTGATCACTCGGCTGTCACTGTTTGCTTGTCACCTCCCCCACCAGCCCCGTGGGCAGGAACTACATCTGATTCATCTTGGCCGTTGCAGAGTGTGGGGTCTGGCACGAGAGTCCTGCCCACAGGCAGCAGAGCTCGCAGTGGGGATGAACAAGCAGGACCATTCACCCCTCCCACCCCAGCACCTGTTACTCTGTTGAATATTCATGACAGTGCTGGGTTCCATGTGGGGCTGGGGGCAGAGCTCAGTGTGGGACCACGACTCGGTCTGTCCGGGATCAGGGCTCAGTGGGGCTGGGGTCAAAGTTCAGTCTTCTGGGATCCGGGCTGGGCTGGGATCAGGGTTCAGTCTGTCCGAGGTCAGGGCTCAGTGAGGGGCTGGGGTCAGGGTGCAGTGAAGTAAGTTTTCTGCCCTCTACCATGAAGGGCTCAGGACTTCTCCCAGCCTCACCCCCTGCTTTGAAAACAACTTCTCCTGCCCCTGGAGTTCTGGGCCCTGTCTTGAGTCCCCTGCCCACGCTCTAGCCAGGCAAGGCCTGACTATGCTCCACTCCAGGCAGCCATGGAGTGGAGGCAACCCATACTCACTATGCCCAGCCACCACCTGACTCCCACAGAAGGGGCTCAAGGTGGGAAGTGCTTCCTGCATCCCTAACTGGCCTTCAGAAACACAGCAAGGACAGTCAGCCTTCTGGCCTGAATGCATTCCCAAGCCAAGGAAAAGTGGTTTTGGGTTAGCTCAGGTTTTTCTATTAGCCACCCACTGTCCCCACTCTATTAGCCTAGAGGACCCAGTGCCAGTGGAGGTAAACCCAGGTCTGGCTGAACATGCAGGCAAAGGTGTTGGCTGGCACATGGCAACGAGATGTGCCATCCAAACAGTTCCTCCTATCACAGTGCCTGAAGTCCTTGCTTGAAGTCAGTCTTGTTGACTTTCCTTTGAAACCTCCATCCTGAATCAGTTTTTAGCTGGGCGTGGGGACTGCCAGATCCCTCGGCCCTGGGTGACTCACTCACAGGGCTCAGAAATGGGAGCTGAATCAGGGACTGACCTGAGTGGGTGTCAGAGTTTGGCAGGAGGCTGCCCACACCCCTCAGCACTCCCACCCACCCAGCCAAACCCTCCACTCCCTCTGCCTGCTACTCCCAAGCAGAGGGTCAAGTTGGTTTGCTGGAAAGACACATGGTTCTTATTTTAATTAATTAAAGAAAAATCTAATCACTGCATTAAACTTCTCATTACTCCACTTGAATACCCGTTAAGTAAATTTAATTACCAGAGGATTGGGTTTCCCAGCCTCTTTCATTAGCTTCTGATAAGATGGGGGAGTTGGGAGGGAAGGGGATGGGAAGCAGAACAATGCCATTCTCAACCCACAGAGGGCAAGGTGGGCAGTGTACTGGGGCTACTGTGGTCAGGCTTTGGTGTCTCCCTGAGGACAGGCTTGGCCCTGGGCATGGGGAGACCCTCCTCCCAACTACCTCTAGAAAGGAACAGGCTTAGAATTTGGATACAGTCAGCGCTGAATGCTTCATTTACAGCCACTCTTGGTTATTTATACCCACCTCCTTCTAAAAGAGTTTGAGGTTGCTAAGAACAGCACAAGCTGAAAAATAACAGGAGAAATCAGAACAAGGGAAAGATGTGCGAGAGAAGAAGAGGAAGCCAAAGACAAGGCTGCTGAGCAACCATCCTGAGCACTTATCAGAAAGAAGCCGCAAACCAGCTACGAGCTCCCTAGCAGCCAAGACAAAGAGAGCAACACATTTCGGCACTAAGGTCGTAACCAACAGAGTCTTCATAAGGAAATGCACACCAAACCTTGGTCTTTCCATCTATAAAAAGGGCGGAGCTTGAGCATGAACTAAAGGAAATGACCACTGGCAGAAGCAGTCAGCAAAGGTTTCCTAGAGCAGGAGGGATCTAAACTAGGCCTTGAAAAAGAGGATGGGGTAGACTCCATCTTTAGTAATCATTTATTATTTGCCTTCCCCAGTCGGAGGCATCTCCTTCCTGCCAGCAGGACTCTGAGCTTCCTTTGAGAAGCTCAAAGGAAGCTTCTCTCTTATTCCTGGCCACATGGTTGGGGAAGGACAGACCCTTACCCCAGCCCACCCTCATTTCCTGTGTACCCAATTAAAGGATCAGGATTATCTTAACCCTGCCAATAGGGCCCAAGAGATTTATAGTCACTTGAGACTATAAATCCCAAGTCCCAACTCTAGGATTTTTGTTTGTTCTATCAGAAAAGCAGGTTTTGTCTCTAGCTGAGACTCCAGATTTCAACCTGGTAGCCAGTAGCCTCAGAAACTGCTGGCACCTTATGATTACATCATGTGAAAAGCTACTAGGAGTGGAGCCATCACCAAAAACAGAGAAGCAGAGAATTACAGACAGAAAACAGCTCCTGGTCACATTGTTGAAGTGACTGGATCAAGCCCTGCTTGAAGCCCAACTTACCCCCAGACACTTCAGTTACATGAGCTGATAATCTCATTTTATTGGAATAAGATTTTTGTTACTTGCAACCAAAGGGATCCTCATAGACACAATGTTCAGAAAGGCATCCTTCCAGTTCCAGAGAGGAGAAGGCTCAGGCATTCCCAGGAGCCAGGGAATGGGTAGGGTGGGTGTGCCACCTACCGTGACTGCCGCTGTGCCCCACTGAGTCCTGAAGCTTGAGGAGTCACTTCGGTGCAGGCTGGGGAGAGGAATAGGGTGGGGAGTGGGTCCAGGAGCTGGGCAGGGACAGAGCCCCAAAATGCTGGCAGGAGGCAGGCTCAGTGCAACCAGAACATGGCTATGGAGTCCCTAGAGAAGAGGAAAAGCAAGAATGAGCAGTATGGTTCACGTGGGGGACACAGGGGCACAGGGCATCAGGCAGATAGTGGTCACACACACCTTTACCAATGTGAGGCCAGAGTCAGCCAAGTCTGTCCTCACTTCCTCATCTCTTGTATGTTGCCACTTACCCCTTTACTGCGCCCTCACGCAGAGTACCTCCAGGCTGCAGAAGAGCATCTGTAGGAGCCCTTCCCTCTGAAGAGAAGGGAGGAAGGGGGAGGGGTGTGCAGACATGGCTGGAATCCATGTGCTATTAGAGTGTATGTGCCTGGTGGCAGGCGGGGGGCAGGGGAGCATCCCCCTCAGGACTGTGGACTCGTTTCTCACAGTTTCTCTTCCAGTGAGTGCCCAGAACCAGGCCCAGGGCCCGAGGCGGCCAGAACAGGACAAAGGTGAGTGAGGCAGCTATCTTCTTTGATTGCTGGTCTGGACTTCTAAGTGGCTTCCCTGGTGATTCAGAAGGTAAAGAATCTGCCTGCAATGCAGGAGAGCCAGGTTCAATCCCTGGGTCAGGAAGATCCCCTGGAGAAGGGAATGGCTAATCACTCCAGTATTCTATGGGCTTCCCAGGTAGCACTAGTGGTAAAGAACCCACCGGTCAATGCAGGAGATATAAGAGACAAGGGTTCAATCCCTGGATCGGGAAGATCCCCTGGAAGACAGAGACAGCATGGCAATCCACTCCAATATTCTTGCCTGGAGTATCCTATGGACAGAGGAGCCTGGTGGGCTACAGTCCATGGGGTCGCAAAGAATCAGACATTGTGAGTCTGACTGAGGAGTCAGATTGAAGCAACTTGGCACACTGGACTTCTAAAAGAATCCTAGAGAGGAGAACGCTCAACCCAAGGGAATGAATGGTGGTGTTCCGGGCCTGGGCAGAGAGCGATGTAGCGCCTCTGAGTGCCTTCCCATCTGAAGAAGCAGAAACCATCTACTCTGCCTTCACACTGCCTCCTTTGGGCACTGACCCAGCTTGGGGGGCCCATCCCTCAAGGGGGTGATAAACACAGTCTTCCCCAGCTTCTCTGAGGCCAACTGGCACCTTTGGGGAGGGACAAAGGGTAGAGATATTTCAGATTCAGGACACTGCCTGAGGTCCTGGCTGTTGGAAAGTCACTAAGCCTCTTTATCCCTTCATGAGTCCTCTGATCTAAGGGATACTGGTTTGCTTCTTGGCTCCATTAAAAAAGGCACAACAACCGAGATCCTGGGTCACAGAACATTCGGCTGGCTGGGTCTCCAGAAACATCTCTAGACCAGTGCAGTGGAATTGAGCTTTCGGCAATGATGAGTGTGTTCAATACCTGTGCTGCCTGATATGATAGCTGCTAGCCACATGTAGATGTTGAAATGTGGATACTGACACTAAGAATCTGATTTTTTCTTTTCTTTCATTCATTTATATTTAAATCTAAATAGTTATGTGGCTAGCTGCTACCATATTCAATAGTACATCTCTGGACCAACCCTTGCCTAGCCCCTGGCCCCAGTGGTGTTGGACTCTTTGTGACCCCTAGGGACTATAGCCCACCCAGCTCTTCTGTCCATGGAATTTTCCAGGTAAGAATACAGGAGTGGGTTGCCATTTCCTAATCCAGGGGAGCTTCCCAACCCAGGGGTAGAACCCCCGTCTCCTGCGGCTCCTGCATTGCAGACAGAGTCTTTCCCTCTGAGCCACTGAGGAAGCCCCCCCCCCTCCCCCGGTCACAGTACCCAGAGTGAACTGAGGCCCAGAGAGGAGATAGGGTTGTCCAAGGTCACATAGAGAGTGGCAAAGGCAAAATCTAAAACCTAACTCTTCAGACTCCTAGCCCCAACCCTCGACAGCACCCACTGCCCTTCCCATGTTGGGTTCATGTTCTCCCATCCTGATCAGCCCCGCCACACAGAGTCTTGCAATCCCACAAACCATGCTACTGCTCCAAGGACAGGAAATCAGGCCACCTTTGAAGGTATCATCTCTCCCAGTCACTGCTGCTGGCCCATCCTCAGGCCCCTAGTCAAGCAGCCCCAAAGAATATAGCTGGGGAAATTCATCAGAGAGGAAGTTCTCTGGGCACAGAGCTGTTCACTGCAGGGTTATTAATAACAGCAAAATGCTGGAAGCTGCCTAAACATCCCACAATAGAGATGACGAAGTGCATCATGACACCGTTGTTTGATGGAATATTATACAACCATTAAAAATGATAAACACAGAGACTAGTAGCAGCACAGAGCAATGTTTACCTAACAATATTGAACAAGAAAACAGAAAATGGATGAGGGTGAGGTGGGGTTGCCATGGCGTACAGGGTTCTGTGCTCACTGAGCCCACTTATATCTGTTATCCCAGCCTGCACTGCAGCATGACGACATCCAGAGTTCATACCCATTCTAGAGATGGAGGAGCTGAGGCTTCAATAAGCCACCCACAGCCCTGGTGACAGGGGGAGGGAGGGCTTGAATAGGGCTTGAACTCTTGATTTCTGACTCTGAGGACATACTTCGACAGCTGTTTCTTTGTGCCATGATAGGGATGTTAACTTTTGTCCTCTCCTTTTTATTTATTAATTCATATTATTTAACAGATACATTCTAAGTGCCTTCCAAACGTGGGCTCATGTGATCTCTACAATAGCTGTAAGAGGGAGCAATTAATACTCTTTTTTTTTTTGATCAGGAAACTAGGGCACAGAGGTCAAGGGTCACTTCTACTTCCCATATGTCCTACAAGGTTTCAGTGTTGTCTTCACAGGAGAAGGGCAAGGTGACAGGGAGGGAAGAGCTTTGACTTGGAGCAGTAGAAGCACAGGTGTCTGTGTGTGAGCACATGTGTGTGCATGTGTGCACGCACGTGTGTGTGCATGTGTGCACGCACATGTGTGTGCATGTGTGTGAGCACTGTGTGTGCATGTGCATGAGCACGTGTGTGTGCATGTGTGCAAGCACAGGTGTGTGTGTATGCATGTGTGGTCACCCTTTCTAATTGCATGGAAATTCTTTCTTGTAGCAATTGAAAGAAAAAAGTTCCAGAAATAAAATATTGTACCCAAAATTCGTTACAAGTACAAACACAAAAATGAAAATCTATCCAAAATTAAAGCTACTGATACATCCAAGAGACTGTGAACGCAATCCAGCCCCTGGCAGCCAAGCTCATGTCTCCAGGCTTTCCTGCCAATTTCCTGACCCCGGACTCTTCCCTCCTGCCTGAGTGAGATCCTCACCTCAGAGGGCAGCGAGGAATGGCCCAGTGTGCAGGTGGACTTCAATAAACACCTCCTGGAGCCCTCGGCACAACACAGCAGGCCAGCAGACAGACTTCAGAGCCCGAGCTGTCTGTGGCACTACTGTCGCTGGCCAGCACTGACCTCAAAAGGCCAAGCCATCCAGGCATCTGCCTCCAACCCCAGGCAGCCCCATTCCACAAGTGGAACAACCGAGGCCACCCAAAAGGTAAAAGACCTCATCAGAGGTCACAGTGCTACTGAACAGGGGAACGTGTGTGTCCACGTGCCTATGCGTGCATACAACCCACATGTACACGTGTCTCCTGTGTTTGCTAAGTCACTTCAGTCGTGTCCTACTCTTTGTGACCGCATAGACTGTAGCCCACCAGGCTCCTCTATCCATGGATTTTCCAGGCAAGAACACTGGAGTGGGTTGCCATGCTCTCCTCCAGGGCATTTTCCCCACCCAGGGACCGAACCCTTTTCTCTTAAGTCTCCTGCATTGGCAGGCGGGTTCTTTACCACTAGCACCACCTGGGAAGCCCTGTACGTCTCCCATGTGTGCGTATAATTAATATACAGCTGATACTCAGCTTATACACATACCACACGCAATGATGATTATGTTACTAACTGCTACCATATCCACAGTTGTGTTTCTATTTCTCCTTTGCATTTTTCTGTTATTTTTCATTCTGTCACCAGATACTTATGAGCACTTACTATGTACCAACTATATTATAGGTGCTAGAGATTAATTGGGGTGCCCCTCACAGAAATGGGGGTACAGATGATAAGCAAATAAAGAAACAAGATAGTTCCAAAGAGTGACAAGTGTGATGAAGATAAGCCTGGGCAGGTGAGAGAGAGCGCCTGGGATGGGGCTCAAGGGTCCCTCGAGTGGGAGGATCCGAAGAGGCCTTTCTGCAGAGGCCACATCTGAATTCACACCTGGACAATAAGAACTCAGTCAACCCAGAGCAGCAGGAACAGGGAAATGAACAGAGTGGGGAAGGAGACTGGTGTTTCTGAGGAGCAACAAGCCGTTTGGCTCTTAGAATGAGATGGGCAGAGGTGGGGCAACTATGGAAAGGAGGCCACAGAGGGAGGCTGGGCCCTGAAGGCCAAGGTGAAGCTTCGGCCTTCATCCCTAGTGCAATGAAGAGTCACTTGGGAAGTGCTGGGATGTCTTACTAGCTGTGAAAGTTCCTCTGGGCTGCTGACTAGAGACTGGATTAAAGGGGAGCAGGCCCAGGAGCAGGGGACCCGTGGGCTGGCTCTGGCAGCTGCCCAAGACAGGGAGATGTGCCTTGAGCCAGGGTGAGGGAGGGACTAGACAGATTGAGGATATATGCTGCTGCAAACACAGCTCATCAGCAGTTGGTTGATGAGTTGGATGTGAGGAGGTGGGGGTAAGAAAAAGGAATCAAGGATGACTCCTAGCTCTTCTACCACGGACACAAACTGCTTTTACCACCAGACCCCCCCACGAAAAAATTTTAAATAACCGTTAAAAAAATAACAGCAGATGAGCCACCATGAAGACCGCCACCCCACACACAGAGTCTCACACACCCCAGGGTGCACCTTTCTTTCCAAGCCCTGCTGTGTTCTCTGGTCCTGCATGTGGCACACAGGGTGGGAAAGAGATTGGGTCCCACCCTCAGGCTGGCAGGAGACAAGATTATCCAAAAAAGACAGGACAGGGCAGGACGGGGGAGGGTGTAGAGGGGGCTGGTCCAGAGCGGGTTTTAAAGAACATGCTGGCTGAACCTGAGAAGTTCTAGCATGGGGCATGGGACTGGGGAGGCAGGGCACAGCATTTGGGAAAAGCATGGGTTTGAAGGTAAGACCATCCTGGGTTTAAGTCTCGGCTTCACTCGCGGCTCACTATGGGACCCTGAGTAAGTTCCTTTGCTTCTCAAGCCTCGGATCCCACAATCCTCCCACTCAAAGTTGTGATGAAGACTCAGTGAAGTGATATATGTCAAGAACTGACATTTATAAATATTAGCACCTTTAGTTTAAAAAGGGGCTAAAGAAATCAATTTAAGCTTAAACAGGTAAACTTACATCTGTCCCAATCAAGATTCTGGAAGTGCTGCTGAGAATGCCAGGAAAGACAATGGTAAGTGTCAGAATCTCATGGCCAAAGAGTCTGGTGGGATAACTGCATGTGCTCTCTTGGCTGCTCAAAAGGGTGACACGCACTCCAGCCAGCCACAGGTGAGGCCCTCATACATCCTTGCCGATGAGACAGAAAACTATGGGCTGAGCTTCTTGGTGGTTAGCTATATAACCAGGTCCAACAATGTGGGATAGTGAGGCAGACCACCCTCTGGGATGGAATCTCACTGGCATCAGCAGGGTTGTTCCTGGAACAACCTTTTTTGCCAGAGACTAGAGACTACGATGTGGGCTCCCCCAGTGGCTCAGTTGGTAAAGAATCTGCCTGCAAGGTCGGAGACCCGGGTTTGAGCTCAGGGTCAGGAAGATCCTCTGGAGAAGGGCATGGCAAACTACTCCAGAATTCTTGTCTGGAGAATCCCATGGACAGGGGAGCCTGGTGGACTACAGTCCAATTCACAAAGAGTCAGACATGACTGAGTGACTTTCAACTTCAAGACTAGGATGGAGCTTCAAAGGGTAGCCTGGAAGGGTCAATTAAGTAGTCAGGATCCCCTGTTCAAAGCCCTCCACTTAGCCAGGAAGGGGCCAAAGTGGACAAGAGAGGGTTTCTAGGCCCTGGCTAAGTTCTGTGAGTAGCTTCAAGAATGGCCAGGGAGTTGTGGCCTCTGTGGATCCTGGTGGCCAGGACTCGTGGGGGCTGGGTAAGCCAATCACTCCAACTCTGGAGATGGTGTAGCCATGCTCCATCATGAATGTACCTGTCTAGATGATTTTGGATAAAATTAGGTCTGTTCACAGGGGCTTGACAGGAAGAGGTGGGCCTGAAACCCATGTCCCCTGGGGAAGCCTCGAGGGCCTGGTCAGGACCTCAGGTCCCTGGCACTGGCATTTATGGGCCCCAACAGCAGTGCTAGGCCCAGTGAGGAAAGATTCCAGGAGGAAAGATCTCTCTTCGGCACAAAGAGTAGTGACTTCTCTGGGGGCATGCAAGCAGAGGTCTGGAGAACATATATGCTGGGTAGGAATTTGCACTAAATGTGGGGGTTGCTTTCAGCCATGGGGTTCTTTAATTCTTCTCACATGTGAATCAGGACTAGATTATGTGGATCAAAGAGAGTATTACAGAGAGTGAAGGGAAGGCAAGATAATGCCCAGAATAATAGTTATTATTATTATTATATTATAGATCACCAAACATTCCCATCTATTCTCTAAGTTGATCTTCTGCCCATCCCAGAGGCACAAAGGATGAATAACCCCATTTAGCAGATGTGGAAACTGAGGCCTAGAGAGGGAATGGGACCAGCCTGATGTCCAACAGCATGTCAGCCCTAGACTAAGGGGCCTTCCCCTCCTGAATTCCAGTGGTCATCCCACCACTCCTGCTGCAGAGGAGGGAGAAGGAATCTCCCCTCCAACCAGGGCTCCTGTCCATTTGCCAAGACTCCCCATCCCTGAAGGTTAGAGGCTCTCTTTGTGCAACCCCACAAAAGACCCTGGAAGGGAGTCCCAGCCAGAAGGTGTCTCCTCCCAGGTTACACATGTCCTGCTCCCTGCTCCTTTCCTCTCACTCCCCTATGGTCCTGCCACAGCCCTTTAGGTTGGTTCCTTCAGACCAGATAGAGGACCAGACACTAGGCTTTGCCCAGGAAATGAACTCAAGGGGAAGTGTCCCTCCTGCTCAGCCTTATCTTCACCTCACACCTACACAGGCAGCTTGAGATGGGAGAACCAGAGTCCACCTTACCAGGTATCCCTCCAGAACACCTTCCCTTTTCCAAGCCAGAGGGTCAGAGAGAGGGCGTCTGGGCAGGAGACATGACAGTGTCAGGGAGTGGGGAGACTTGGACCACCGAGGCAGGAAAGCTGCCCCCCTCAGTACCACCCCATGCCACATCATACATCGAACCCCAGGGTACTCTTGTAAGCCAAGGAGCAGCATCTCACTTTACAGGTGATGGAATGAAGGCTCAGAGAGATTAAGAGTTTGCTCACATTCAAAATACGAAATTGAACAGAAACAGCCTGTAAGTTCTAGAGCCAGGATTTGAATCCAGGACTGGCTGGTCCTAAATACCCTGTGCTTTCCCAGGCTCCCTGCTGCCTCCACAGAAGTGCAAGGAAGCTCAAATAGGCAGCCTGGTGAGCAGATGAAAGGGAGGCAGTGGTGGCAGAGAGAGAAGACAAGACAAGACAGAGATCAGCAGGGATAGACGAACTGACAAGCGGACCCTGCAGGGGCCAGAAGGGGGCAGCTACAGAAGCCCCCATCCTGATCAATGAAAGGCCCCCAAGTGCCACCTCTGCAGCCATCTGCTGCTCCAGTTTAGCTACTGGTCTTTCCTAGGTTCTCCACAGGATGCCCAGGTCAGAGGAGCAGAAAGAAACCTCCCGTCCTGGGAGCACCCCATCAGTGAGGGTGTCAGGTCAGATCCCTGGGTCCAGGAGGTGGGCAGAGAAAGAAAGGGGCCAGTCTGTGCCTGAGTAAGGCCCTCAGCCCAGCTTCTGTCTGCCCATGCCAGCCTGGAGGGTCCAACGCCCTGACTGCCCAGCAGGTACAGCATTCCTGCCAGCCCCACGCGTCTGGAGAAGCTTTCTGGGCTAGCCAGGTGTTCCCGAGTCCCGCTGGCAGCCGAGCACAATTGGTCTGTCCCCAGAGCACGCAGGGTTTAGCAACAGCCTCTCAACTGAATATTTAAGAAGAAAATTACCCCTCCTGTTTTTGTTTTTTTTTTTCTCCTTAAGAGAGAGAGAAAGGAAGGGAGCAGGAAGCCAGCATAGGAGGGGGAGGGAAGGAGGGTGGGAGAAACCTACCGCATCACTGCAGTCAAGGTCACGGGCATCGTTGTGGGGCAGTCGCGGGCAAGGAGCCTTTAATCTGGGAGTTCAGGCCGAGGAAACTAAACGCTGGAAGCTGGAGTACATTACTGCCCTGAATGATCTGTCGGCTTCTATTAGGCTAAATATCTCTGGATAATAGGGAATTATCCTCTGAAAAGGTAAACTGCCGGCCTCTCCAGGGAGGGGGCGCGGTGGGAACCTCTCATCGTGAGGGCTAGCCCACAGCGGTGGCGGGAGGAAAGAACAGGCCCAGCTAGCAAAGCCACCCCCCATCCCACACCCCCTCCCGGGAAAGTCACAGTCACCAGCTATGTGAAGCTTGCGGCGGGTGCCAGCACCCCGCCCCCTCCTCCCCAGACTCTCCCTCCACTAAGGAGTCTGAAAAGATGCTAGACATGGGGTCGAGGCTAGACAATGCTCCATGACAGCGGGTGACCCTGGGTGAGTCCCTGAGCCCCTCTGAACCTCTGTTTCCCTGTCTGCTAGATGGAGCTAATAATACTCACCCGAAGGCTGTGCTGTGAGGAGGATGAAACTGGTGCCCAGCCTGGCACAATATGGGCACCCAGGACAATTCTGCTCACATCATTCTGCCCACTGGTGAGGACCTCCTCTTCCTCCCTCTGCCTCATCCTCACTGGCCCCTGCAAGGCATCACCCCCTCCACCCTGTCCTGCCCACTGTGAGGACCTCTTCATCCCCTCCTTCTCATCCTCACGGCCCCCCAGGGCACCATTCCCTCCGCCAGGAAACCCTCCCTGACCCTCACCCTTGGGAATCTCTGACAGCCAGAACCCGACCTCCTGGAGTTCTGGGCTCTGCCAACTTCCAGTGGTGGTTCACACGTGGCCCTTCAGCTTCAGGGGTTCCCTCTGAACCAGACAGTATTTCTGCCTTCCCATCCTCCCCAAGCCCTCTCACTCGCAAGACTGACACTCAGGACTCTGCTCAGATATGCAAACTAGGGCTGGAGGAAACCAGGATCAGGCATGGGCTGGGTCCATGGAAGGGCATCACTCATGGAAACGCATTCAGCACCAGGGAAGCTGAGCCAGGAAGCCAGAAATTCCAGAACATGAGTCTGCAATGGCAGCCAGACCATCTGCAGGCTGGCCAGGGCACAAGGCAGGGCTGGGCCAGGTCAGAGAAGCATAGTGGTGGGACTTAGTACTGGGTTCCTGGCACAGTACTGAGGCCCTGGAGGTGCTCCGGCCAGGAAGGGCCTTAGGTGTCAAAAGGAGCATGGCTGACCTGTGCGGGGAGAGGAAAGGGTCAAATGAGTAGCTGGGTGTGGAGCAGCGACATCCTTCTGAACATCATGGGTGCTCATGTCCAAACAACACTGTCCAACCTTGTCAGTTCAGTTCAGTTCAGTCACTCAGTTGTGTCCAACTCTTTGTGACCCCATGGCCTGTAGCACTCCAGGCCTCCCTGTCCATCGCCAACTTCCAAAGTTTATGAGTTGGTGAAACATGAGTTTCTGCCCATGAGTTTCACCAACTCATGTCCACTAAGTCGGTGATACTATCCAACCATCTCATCTTCTGTCAACCCCTTCTCCTCCCGCCTTCAGTTTTTCCCAGCATCCAACTTTGTAAAGTCCTTTAAACTCACTAGTTACTTTGATCTGCACAGCCTCCAGGTGAGGGGACAGATTGTACGTGCATGCTAAGTTGCATCTAACTCTTTGTGACCCTATGGACTGTAGCCCGCCAGGCTCCTCTGTCCATGGGATTCTCCAGGCAAGTATACTGGAGTGGGTTGCCACGCTCTCCTCCAGGGGATCTCCCCGACCCAGGGGTTGAACCCACGTCTCTTACATCTCCTGCTTTGGCAGGTGGGTTCTTTATCACTAGCACCACCTGGGAAGCCCAAGAGGACAGTACAGGGATTACTGTTAGTAGCTCCTTAGTTCATTCATTCAACAAGAATTTGCGGAATGCCTCCTTTGTTCTAAGCATTGTTCTGCCTCACTCAACAGAGGGGAAACTGAGGCCCAGAAGTGCTGCCCAGGAAGTTCCATGGCCCCATGGAGCAGGCAGAAGTCCAGGCTGCTCAGTCTCCATTAGCAAGAGAGGCCACAGGGCCTCTGCTATAGCCCTAGAGACTGCAGGAGTGATCAGGGATGCCCATGGGCTGGGAGACCCAGATAGCCTCCAGAGATGGGGAAGGAAGCGGGCCAGACGCCAGAGAGGAGCTGTGGAAAGGGGAAGCCCAGTGGTGGGTGACGGGGGCTCATGGGCGGGAGCAGGGAGGGGCCTCAGTCTGGACTGAAAGCACCTCTGCCCTCAAGGCAGGGGTGGGAAGCCAGAAAGTGTGAGGGGAAGAAGGGAAGTTCACGGTGGAGGGTGCTGATCTCTGTGGGTGAAGGCTGGGGACAGGGCAGCAGAGGCACAGGTGAGGAATGACCAGGCCATCAGCCCCCCCCCGAGGAGAGGAAGCAGCATGCAGGCAGGGCCAGAGGGTGGGGGTCAGGGGTCAGAGTGGGCCCATCAGGAGGACCTGGAGCCCAGCTGGGTCCCCTGGATGTCTGAGGTCTAGAGGAGGGGCAGAGGGCAGGGAATCCCAGCAGGGAGAAGCAGGCCCCATGACTGCCCTAGTAGGTGCCCCGCCCAGGAGCCTCAGGCTGCCCTGTGCCCCTAGGGGACTGGGAACCTCCCTGGGGTGTGGGCTTCCAAGGGCCCCGCATGGGAAAAGCCCAGAGCAGGCTACAAGCCTCCGGATTCTCCCTGCCACTGAGGGGAGCCCGAGTCAGCTCAGGAATGGCTCTTCCCTCTCGGCTCCTCGGGCCAGCCCATCCACTCTGAGCTGTTGCCAGCAGGCTCCCCACTGCCCTGGGCCCTCCTCTCCTCACGGGTAGACTGAGCGCACCTCATTCTCAGTGGCCAGCCAGGTCAGGAGAGCACTGCCCAGTGCCCGGATGCACACACAGTAGGTGCGCACAGATGGCTGGCCCTCCTGTCCCCTGAGCCTCTTCCAGTCCTCACAGCACTCGCAGTGCCTCGCACGCACTTTTGCTCAATTCACTCTCATTGCACTTTACAGCTAGCCGGCTGGTAGCGGTGGAAGGAGGTCAGAATTCTGCCCACTGGACGCAGTGGGGGAGGGGCCGAGAGAAAGCCCGACAGCATGGCGGGGACGTGGAGACGCCCCTGGGAGCAGACTCTGGGATGCAGCAGAGGCTGAGGTCGCTGGCGAGGCAGAGGTCCCCGCTCTCATCACACGCATTGGCGCTCCTTAATGATTCAGCAGGCGAGGGGCCAGGGGAGGGGAGCGAGGGCAGCGGGGATGGGGTCCACCCAAGCGGAGGGCCCCAGGGCAAATGGGCCTCGCGGGCCCCAGGCTTCCTCATGGCCCCCAAGCCTTGTGAGCTGCTCCTCCAACTCACCTTGCCCACCTCAGAAGCTACCCCACTGTGTGCCAGGCCCCGCCCAACCAAGAGCATTGGAGAGAAACTGACACAAGTCAGAAGGAAGGAAGACCCACTTCTGGGAGGAAGAGCAGAACCTGGAAGGCTTCCCAGAGGAGGTGGCTTTTCAACTGCTCTGGGTCTCACCTGGCTTTTCTGTGAAACAGGACGGTATCCTCCTCCTCCTCTTCTTACTACTACTACTATAACTACTACTACTAAGTATCTGGGGCGCTGATTTGATGCTAGACTCTATGGGAACACTTTGTGCCCAGAGAGATTGAGGTGGAGCTGAGGCCAAGCCCACTCCCTCTTAGCCTCCCTTTGGCTGGACCAGCTGGTGGAGGGTTGACTGAGGTCTGAGCCTTGAGTCACCTGGAGGGAGGTCGGAGGCAAGATGGGTGTCACTAGTGGCCAAGGTCTGTGAGTGGCCCCCTGTTGTCAGCATAACTCCAAGTGAGTTGGATTGTGGGGAGGAGTGGGGGAGGGAAACTTCCAGAGCCAGGTCAGATGCAGCAAGTTCAGAGGTTACACAGTGACCATGGTGGCAGCTCAGTGTGGCCCTCCCGGTGTTTAAAACACTGGTGCTGAGTACAGCCTATACCTGCCCCTTCAGCCTAACCATCTCCCACAGGACCAACCTCACCTACATGCCAGCTCCCAGAAGTTCTCTGCTTTGAAGAGGCAGGGTGGGTAAACTGCACAACGATGCTAGGCAGTAGGTATTATTGTCCCCACTCGATGAGGAAACAGGTTCCGGGAGATTATGTCCCTTGCCCAGGGTCACAGATGGGAATGGCCAAGCTGGTACTCACACCTAGGACTATTTCTAACCAACAAGGAGATGCCAAAGGCTAAAAGGCTCATAGGGCTGAAGTCGGAGGGTGTCTCAAGCACAATCAGTAGGCCTGGGAGAGGCCTTTGGGGAGTGAAGTCTTCCTGGCTCCCCTCCCAGTGGCTTCAAGCTGTCCACAACCAGGACTCAGATGGCCTGGCAGTTTGAGAAGATGAGGAGCCAAGAGGCAGGCGATGGTGAGGGAGACTCCTCATGGCGGCTTCCAGCAGCCCTCTGCCTCACCCCAACCCTGCCTGAAGCATCCATCTCCCTGGTGACCTGATGTTGCCAAAAGGGCTTGAGAAGGACGTTTTTATGAGGCTGGGGTAGGGGGCAAAGGGTGTAGTTAAAAAAGAGATGAAACTCAGCCCAAAGATAGAACAAGACTACCTGTGGACTAAAGTTAGTAGCAGGGGATGGGAGAGGATGGTTAGGAAGGCCCAAGGGAACAGGTCTCACGGTGCCTAGACTCCCACTATTAGAGCATAATTGCTCTGAGTTCCCAGAGGTGTTTGGTTTCCATAAGGCTTTGAACCAGGGAGAGGCACCATCTAAGAATACCAGCAGTGGGGAGTAGGGCTCTGAGGTTATGGCCCCCCTCCTCTCTTGACACACTGTTTCTTGGCACACGTGTCCTTCCTATTCTGCTCCCCAGCTGTCCCATCTGTAAGATGCCCGGGCCTGAAGGCTGGGGAACACGGAAGGGGAGTAGAAACACCCTAGACAAGCAACCCCTCCCAATGCCTGCATCAACTAGACACAGGCTCCATGCTCAACATAATCCTCTGTGGTATTTCTTTAGCCTCTCAACAAGGTTACGACATAGATATCGGTACTCCCATTGTCTGGGGGAGCAAACTGAGGCTCACACAAGAGAAAGGACACTCCGAGCCTCCAGGAAGAGCTTCAGACAGGTCCTACGAGTGCTGTTTTGTTCAGTACGCTGGACAGCTCCCAGCCACTGCCTTCCTTCCGGGCCACCACCTGTCACCCCCACCTCTCAACACACACACACACTCTTAGATATGTCTGCTTTTCCCAGCTCCCTCATCCTATATAAACGTCTCCTAGCTTTCCCTTACTGCTCTAGCTGCATTGATATCTCCTGGGCTCCCGGCATGGCTGTGATCTGTGCACACAGCACTAGGACCTAGGTCAGCAGTTCTTGTTCCCTTTTACTTCTCTGACTTAAATCTCATTCTCTCAGCAGCAACCGGAGGGCAAGGAACGATCTCCCTCTCTCCTTTCTCTGCCATAGTCTGGGCACACAGAGGGGACTTGTGGAAATCCACTGACTTTGAATCGGTGGTGGGTGAGAATTGGCTGATAAACTCTAGGCTCATCATTTTACTTCATTCATTGAGTTTCAGGTTCCCCAGCCGGGAAAAGAGCTGATCCTGTCCATCTCACAAGCCTACTGTGGTTTACACAGAGAGTGCAGATAAGCCATGCGAGGAGCTGCTACCCCCATGACAGTGTGACCACCTGCTGACAGCCTCTTAAATACCCTCCTGGGACCTCATTCAAGTTATGGGCCACTTCCCCCATGCAATATTCCAAATGACTTACAAATAGGTGGATTCTTATCACGGAGAAAAGTCTGAGCCTAGCAGACTCAGCTCCCAGAAGTTCTCTGCTTTGAAGAGGCAGGGTGGGTAAACTGCACAACGATGCTAGGCAGTAGGTATTATTGTCCCCACTCGATGAGGAAACAGGTTCCGGGAGATTATGTCCCTTGCCCAGGGTCACAGATGGGAATGGCCAAGCTGGTACTCACACCTAGGACTATTTCTAACCAACAAGGAGATGCCAAAGGCTAAAAGGCTCATAGGGCTGAAGTCGGAGGGTGTCTCAAGCACAATCAGTAGGCCTGGGAGAGGCCTTTGGGGAGTGAAGTCTTCCTGGCTCCCCTCCCAGTGGCTTCAAGCTGTCCACAACCAGGACTCAGACGGCCTGGCAGTTTGAGAAGATGAGGAGCCAAGAGGCAGGCGATGGTGAGGGAGACTCCTCATGGCGGCTTCCAGCAGCCCTCTGCCTCACCCCAACCCTGCCTGAAGCATCCATCTCCCTGGTGACTGATGTTGCCAAAAGGGCTTGAGAAGGACGTTTTTATGAGGCTGGGGTAGGGGGCAAAGGGTGTAGTTAAAAAAGAGATGAAACTCAGCCCAAAGATAGAACAAGACTACCTGTGGACTAAAGTTAGTAGCAGGGGATGGGAGAGGATGGTTAGGAAGGCCCAAGGGAACAGGTCTCACGGTGCCTAGACTCCCACTATTAGAGCATAATTGCTCTGAGTTCCCAGAGGTGTTTGGTTTCCATAAGGCTTTGAACCAGGGAGAGGCACCATCTAAGAATACCAGCAGTGGGGAGTAGGGCTCTGAGGTTATGGCCCCCCTCCTCTCTTGACACACTGTTTCTTGGCACACGTGTCCTTCCTATTCTGCTCCCCAGCTGTCCCATCTGTAAGATGCCCGGGCCTGAAGGCTGGGGAACACGGAAGGGGAGTAGAAACACCCTAGACAAGCAACCCCTCCCAATGCCTGCATCAACTAGACACAGGCTCCATGCTCAACATAATCCTCTGTGGTATTTCTTTAGCCTCTCAACAAGGTTACGACATAGATATCGGTACTCCCATTGTCTGGGGGAGCAAACTGAGGCTCACACAAGAGAAAGGACACTCCGAGCCTCCAGGAAGAGCTTCAGACAGGTCCTACGAGTGCTGTTTTGTTCAGTACGCTGGACAGCTCCCAGCCACTGCCTTCCTTCCGGGCCACCACCTGTCACCCCCACCTCTCAACACACACACACACTCTTAGATATGTCTGCTTTTCCCAGCTCCCTCATCCTATATAAACGTCGCCTAGCTTTCCCTTACTGCTCTAGCTGCATTGATATCTCCTGGGCTCCCGGCATGGCTGTGATCTGTGCACACAGCACTAGGACCTAGGTCAGCAGTTCTTGTTCCCTTTTACTTCTCTGACTTAAATCTCATTCTCTCAGCAGCAACCGGAGGGCAAGGAACGATCTCCCTCTCTCCTTTCTCTGCCATAGTCTGGGCACACAGAGGGGACTTGTGGAAATCCACTGACTTTGAACGGTGGTGGGTGAGAATTGGCTGATAAACTCTAGGCTCATCATTTTACTTCATTCATTGAGTTTCAGGTTCCCCAGCCGGGAAAAGAGCTGATCCTGTCCATCTCACAAGCCTACTGTGGTTTACACAGAGAGTGCAGATAAGCCATGCGAGGAGCTGCTACCCCCATGACAGTGTGACCACCTGCTGACAGCCTCTTAAATACCCTCCTGGGACCTCATTCAAGTTATGGGCCACTTCCCCCATGCAATATTCCAAATGACTCACAAATAGGTGGATTCTTATCACGGAGAAAAGTCTGAGCCTAGCAGACAGGTCAGGGGAGCCCAAAAGAAAACAGCTGGTACGGTGCTCGGAGTTCCACTATTAGAATTGATGCATTTGTGGGCTCATGAGTGTTCAATTGCCATTATGGCTTTGAGCCTGAAAGCAGAAACACCTAGGAATATTGACAGTGGAGGTGAGGTCCTGGGGTTCTGGTCCCTCTTCTTTACTAACATACTATCTATTACTTAGTACAAATGTCTTCTCCTCTCTGGCCTGCAGCATGAAGTATCCAGACATACAAGAGGTGAGATGGCCCTCTCTGCACCACTTCCTGGAAGGACAGGAGGAAAATGCCTATAGGAATGATGTCAGAGTGCTGGGAAGGACCTTCTAAAGCTCTCAAATCCAGGACCATGATGCCCAAATGTTTTCACTGGGATCGCCACACTCCTTTATCCTCCAACAAAGACCAAAGTCAAACTCTTGGTCTCTAGGGGACCCAGCAGACAGATGCTACCCATTCCCAGGCCAGTGAGGACAGGCCTGCCTGCATGCCTTGGACCTTGGAGAAGGGTCCCCTCACTTATCCTCAGGCCCAACTGACTTATCTAGGGAGCTTCAGCCTGAGAAAGGCTGAACTTCACCCCCAATCTAAATGGAGAAGAGATTCCAGAGATGGAAAATAAGATTCCATGGGAGGCCTGGGCAGGAAGAGCTCTGCTGAGGCCCCTTCTCTGGATCAGGAAGAGATGCTGAACAGAGAAAGAACAGAGTTCTATCCTGGCTCAACCACTTAACTAGCTGGCTGACCCCAGGATGTTGCTTTACCTCTTTGAGCTCCACTTTTCTAATCTACAAAGTGGTGGAATAATCATACCATATAGTGCCCAGTAGTGGCAAGTTCTGGAGGAACCGTGATCAGATTCCTGGCCAGGGTTTTGGGTTTTCTCATATCAAAGCCCAGAGTGGGTGACATCAGCTATGGACACATAAATAACATGCCTCATGGGGGAGGAAGCTAAGAGGAAGTATGGATAAGGTGGGTATTAAACCCACCCCAGCAGATTTCTCCCTAGAGAATCAGTCTGAGTCCTGACCCTGGACACACACTGGGCCCAACCCTGGCTACGCTGAGCCTTGAACCAGAAACCAGCCACTGCAGGCAGTCCCCACCAGAGACTAGTGTCGTAGCTGGCCCTAGGGAGGGCTATCAGACCCATTTTCCTGTAGAAAAGCTGCTGATAATCTTTCATTGAATAAACTGGCTCATCTTCAGTGGGGAGGGGGCAGGGGCCTGTGGGCTCAGTGTGAGTCCCTGGCCTTTTGCCCCTCTGTTCACACCATCCTCACCCCTTTGCCCTGTGCCACTGGCTTCTTTCTAAAGATGCACCCCACACACCCCAGACCTGCTTCCATCACCCTGGCCATGTTTTCTAGGCCCCCTGACCAGTTTTGTCCCCTGACCACAGCCCCACAACCCAAGCCCTTGGTATGTTTTGCCACTCTGACCTCAGATGGTGGAGATTCTGGGATGCTTGTGGGAAAAGGCCCCTGGTCTTATCCACTCACTGGGCTCCCTGTCCAGGTGGGGAAGCTGAGGTCACTGGGGGTGAATGGCAACCCCAGGATTTCCATCCTGGTCCAGCACTTTTTTACCTGGCCCTCTGGCTGCCAAAGGCCTTCCCTTCTCTCAGTGGCCGCCCCCCACCCAGCCATCAGAGAAGGGGACCCAGCAGATGGGGGTCAGGCAAACCCCAAGCCTCCTCCCACATCCAGGCGGGCAGCAGGAGGGGCGAAGCACCACGGAGCCACCCTGTCCTGGGTTCCTCTGTCCTCAGAAAGCCCCAACTTGAGGTTAATTTTGGACATCTTCTCAGGCTGAACAATTGAGGAACTTTTCCAGATCCTCCCTGGCATAATGGGGCCACAGGGGTGAGTTGCCCCCACCCTTCCAGGGCAGCTGAGGCCTCCTGGCCCACAGCGCTGCAGTGTGACACTAGGCGGGCGTGTGCATCTGAACGCAGACCTGGCCCCGGGGGAAGACCACGGTGGCAGTGCGGGGAGACAACCTGCCCACCCGGGCTGACTCATCCTTTTGGGTAAAGCACTGCCCTTCTCAAACACAAGACTAGGCAAGGGTGGGGGTCCCCTCTAGAGGTGATGGCTCTGGGTTCCTATCCTGGCTCTGAGTACTACCAGTTGTGTGGTTTTCTGAGTTTCAGATCATTCATCTGTAAAATGGGGATGATAAGATGTCAGTTACCTGCCTGGTACCACGACGATCCTGACATCCTTGCCATCTCCCTCAGGATGTCCCACAAACCCCTCATCCTTCCTGTTATGCTATTGCCTCTGTGAATGTCTCACCATCCACCCAGCTGTGCATTCCAGAAACATGGGAGCCCCTGCAACTCCTCCCCGACTCTCACCCCATCCCAGCGAGCACGAGTGCTCAAACTATGTCCAACCCAAACTCCTCTCTGCACCTCCATCCCAGGCCAAGCCCATCACTGTCTGCTGGATGGCCACCCTTTGTCCTTGTGCCTCTCCACTCTGCTCCCCATCTGCTGGCAGCCAGTAAATTAGATTATGTCCTTTTCCTGCTTAAAACCCTCCAGCAGCTTCCACTTTCTCTTAGAACAAAACCTGCCCACCCTCCTGGCCATAGTCCACAGACTCTGCCTGACCTACCCCCGCCCACCTGCCCTGACCCACCTCCTCCAGCTTTCTTTCTCCTACCCCATAAGTTTCCTCCCAGCTTCTCAACACACCAAGGTCCCCCCACCTCCTGCCAGCATGGAATGGTCTTCCCCCTCCTTGCACACAGCCCCCTCCTCTTCATCCATCCAATTAAGGCATGAGACACCTCCTAAAGAAGCCCTCCCAGATTACCCTGTCTCAGGGAGCGTGGAGCCTTCCCCACCTCCGCATTCTCTATTATTCTCTTGTACCACTTGTCACAATTTGCAATTATACATCTATGTGTTTGTTTACTTATTATCTGTCCCCACCCCAACAAAAGCTGTGAGCTTCACAAGGGAAGGGGCCAGAGCTGCCTTGCTCAGCCCTGTATACCCAGAGTCTGGGCCTAGTTAGATACCCAACAAATAGGAATCCCCCTTGAGGTCCATCACCCCAAAGCCAATCAGAGAGTCCACCCTCCCAGCTTCCTCAGCCAGTTCCAAAAGCCATATCTGGAGTCTCAGAAGAGGACTTGGCAGGCACAGACACCCAGAAAGGCAGGATTCTGCCTCCCTGGCTGGTGCCCATGGCTGCAGCTATGCCAAGACACCATGCAGATCCCCCGCAGGGAACAGCGCAGTGAGGGGCACAGCAGGGCAGGACCTGCGGCTGTTGAGACTGTGCCAGGGGCTGGGCATTCTCACAGCAAACCATCTCAGCAGGCAGCAAGCAGTGGGCGGGCATGTGCCCACATCTGATGCTCCAGGAAAGAGAGACGAAAAAATAATCCACGCTCGCCCCTCCGACTGTGCTTTCTGAGTGTTGGGCTCTGGCAGGCCCCTGAGCCTGGCCCCACCCACAGCAGCCTCAGCCAGGTCAGCCTTCCATGGAGCACACCCCCCGCAGCACCCAGGCTCAGGACAACTTGACCTGGGTTCGAGGCGAGGAGTGGCCACGTGTTATTGGGTCTCACACACAGGGTTCTCAGAACTCAAATCATGGAATTAGATCAATGTGACCTCTCCTGGAAGTGCTGGCAGGGCAGGGAGTAAATGGCATCTGAGTCCAGCATCTGGGGTCCAGGCATCTCCCTGATCCCTTCAACATCCTCCTACATGGGTCCTCTCCCAAATTCAGATTCCCATCTTTCTGCCAGCAGGCCATCCAGTCACACTTTTGCATCTTCCTCCTTCCTCATCTCTCTCTCCAGATCTCATCTTGATCAAGTCCCGCTTCACACAGGAAGCACTCCTGGACACCCCGGGGCCCAGGGAGCTCCTACAGAGGCAGCCCTCTGCTCCCACCACTGCTCCTGCCAGTGCAGGTCGGCACCCCTGAGACAGGGTGCAGACCCGGTGAGCAAGGTGGAGGGCCGGCGGCAAGCAGGGCCACGCGTGTGCTGTGAGTCCAGCTCTTCCTGCTCCTTAGCCAGTTGTGCCCTTCTGAAAGGAAGGGGGTGGGGGCAGGCAGGAGCCCTGTCCCCAGGATGTGCTGGTCTGATGAAGGAGACTTAGCTACAAGGTCCAACCCTGCTGTCATTCAATCATTGAGCAAACCTACACCAGGCTCCGGGCACTTCTTGGGCGCTGGGGGTACCAAAGTGAATAAACCCAGCTCTGTTCCCTGGGCGACTACTGGCAGAGAGGACCACACAGTAACATTCCTGCACGCTTGCCTGTTCAGGGCCCCCGAGGTCCTGGGTGGTGCACCGGCACGTGGAGTGAGCACTCATGGTTGGCGGTCCAGGATGCTGAGGGGGCCGCCTAGCCCAGACTGGGAGGGCTTAGGGATCCTGGAGACAGACGCCCTGGAGGAGGGTGTCTGTGCTGAGACGCAGAGTGTGACAGAGGCGAGGCAAGTGATGCAGGGTGGGGGTTCGGGCAGCTGTCACTAAACCCCAGGAGCCTCGTCCTGGCACTCAGGGGCCTCCACACACAGACTCTGCCCCCCAACTCCAGATCGCCAGGCCTAAGTGGGGAGGGAATCTGGTCTCTTCAAAGCTGCCCTAACACTGGTGCAGCAGCCCTCCTCCCCAGAGAGCCACTGCACCAGGCTCCACGGACGCCACTGACATTTCCACATGCCGCCATCTCCCGGCCGTGGCCCACCTAACTAGTCAGTGGGGACCAAGGCGGTTCTAGGAGACTCCCAGAAAGCTGAGAACTGAAAAGTTCAGGCTGGCTCAAAAGCTCCATGGGGGGCGGGCATCTCCAGTGAAGGGCACCCTGATGGCCTCTCCTCCCCTCCCACTGCAGCTCCTCCTACATGGTGCGGACCTCAGGGCAGGGTGCGGCTGGAGGAGTGGCCCAGGCTGGGCCCAAAGCTCTGGCCTGGGCATGGCTGGGAGCAGGGACCAGGAAAAGGGAAGAAAGCATCCCTGAAACCACCCCCAAACGCACACACACACACTCCTGGGCTGCAGGTGTATGAGAGAGGAGAGCCACCCCCACCAGGACCACTGAGCGATGTGGCAGAGCCACTTTGTAAGTCAGCAGGACGGCCACTCCGTCTGGCACTAAGCAGAGGAGAGAGAGAGAAGCCCTCACACAGCCTCTTTTGGGGAGGGAAGCAGTGAGGATTCAGTCCCCACCAATGCCAGGCGTCCACATGCTCAGCCATGCCCATCTCACCACACCCTTAAGCAGAAACAGTGTTGACCATTCTGCAGGGGAAGAAATTTAGCTTAGAAAGGTCATGTGACTTGCCCACTGTCACACAGCCAGGAAGAGAGGGGCTTAAAATTAGGTCAACATCAGCAGAAGGGGTTTTAGCCAGATACAGAAGAAATTCCCCAACAGGTGGAGAAAATTTCATCCCAAGAAGATGGCCCCAGGAAGGCTGGAGCCCCTTCCCAGGAGGCTGCTGGGGAGGACTAGGTGAATGGCTGAGGGCAGGGTCCTATCCAGCTATTGACCCTGAGGGTCCCATTCCACTGTGATTTTCTTGGACCACCAGGCAAGTTTCATCAGTCCCCTGGAGGGTAGGCTCAAGAAAAGCTGGGAAGTCCTTCTCAGGAGGCTGCTGGGGAGGACTAGGTGAATGGCTGAGGGCAGGGTCCTACCCAGCTATTGACCTTGAGGGTCCCATTCCACTGTGATTTTCTTGGACCACCAGGCGAGTTTCATCAATCCCCTGGAGGGTAGGCTCAAGAAAAGCTGGGAAGCTCCTGAAAATGGCTGGGGGAGGCTCTGAGCACAAGGTACCCATCCAAAGCTGCCTCCCCCAGCCCTAGCCACTGCAGCTCTGCTCTCCCCATGGGAGGCTCCAACCCCCTGAGGCTACCAACAGAGACAAGGGTGCCCAGATCCCAGAAGAAAAGGGGCCTGAAAGGATTAAATGGGAGAAAGGAAGAGCTCACCCCTAGTGGCCAAACCAGCCAGCGGTGAACCCTGTCGGGCGCTTTTGACAGTGCTGGGCACCAGCTCATCCAGAACCTCCTTCTTGTGCAACATAATTACAGTTCTCCCTGTGTAATGTTTATTATCTGTCCCCACCCCAACAAAAGCTGTGAGCTTCACAAGGGAAGGGGCCAGAGCTGCCTTGCTCAGCCCTGTATACCCAGAGTCTGGGCCTAGTTAGATACCCAACAAATAGGAATCCCCCTTGAGGTCCATCACCCCAAAGCCAATCAGAGAGTCCACCCTCCCAGCTTCCTCAGCCAGTTCCAAAAGCCATATCTGGAGTCTCAGAAGAGGACTTGGCAGGCACAGACACCCAGAAAGGCAGGATTCTGCCTCCCTGGCTGGTGCCCATGGCTGCAGCTATGCCAAGACACCATGCAGATCCCCCGCAGGGAACAGCGCAGTGAGGGGCACAGCAGGGCAGGACCTGCGGCTGTTGAGACTGTGCCAGGGGCTGGGCATTCTCACAGCAAACCATCTCAGCAGGCAGCAAGCAGTGGGCGGGCATGTGCCCACATCTGATGCTCCAGGAAAGAGAGACGAAAAAATAATCCACGCTCGCCCCTCCGACTGTGCTTTCTGAGTGTTGGGCTCTGGCAGGCCCCTGAGCCTGGCCCCACCCACAGCAGCCTCAGCCAGGTCAGCCTTCCATGGGGCACACCCCCCGCAGCACCCAGGCTCAGGACAACTTGACCTGGGTTCGAGGCGAGGAGTGGCCACGTGTTATTGGGTCTCACACACAGGGTTCTCAGAACTCAAATCATGGAATTAGATCAATGTGACCTCTCCTGGAAGTGCTGGCAGGGCAGGGAGTAAATGGCATCTGAGTCCAGCATCTGGGGTCCAGGCATCTCCCTGATCCCTTCAACATCCTCCTACATGGGTCCTCTCCCAAATTCAGATTCCCATCTTTCTGCCAGCAGGCCATCCAGTCACACTTTTGCATCTTCCTTCTTCCTCATCTGTCTCTCCAGATCTCATCTTGATCAAGTCCCACTTCACACAGGAAGCACTCCTGGACCCCCCGGGGCCCAGGGAGCTCCTACAGAGGCAGCCCTCTGCTCCCATCACTGCTCCTGCCAGTGCAGGTCAGCACCCCTGAGAGACAGGGTGGAGACCCGGTGAGCAAGGTGGAGGGCCGGCAGCAAACAGGGCCACGCGTGTGCTGTGAGTCCAGCTCTTCCTGCCCCTTAGCCAGTTGTGCCCTTCTGAAAGGAATCTGCTCCTGCCAGTGCAGGTCAGCACCCCTGAGAGACAGGGTGGAGACCCGGTGAGCAAGGTGGAGGGCCGGCAGCAAACAGGGCCACGCGTGTGCTGTGAGTCCAGCTCTTCCTGCCCCTTAGCCAGTTGTGCCCTTCTGAAAGGAAGGGGGTGGGGGCAGGCAGGAGCCCTGCCCCCAGGATGTGCTGGTCTGATGAAGGAGATTTAGCTACAAGGTCCAACCCTGCTGTCATTCAATCATTGAGCAAACCTACACCAGGCTCCGGGCACTTCTTGGGCGCTGGGGGTACCAAAGTGAATAAACCCAGCTCTGTTCCCTGGGCGACTACTGGCAGAGAGGACCACACAGTAACATTCCTGCACGCTTGCCTGTTCAGGGCCCCCGAGGTCCTGGGTGGTGCACCGGCACGTGGAGTGAGCACTCATGGTTGGCGGTCCAGGATGCTGAGGGGGCCGCCTAGCCCAGACTGGGAGGGCTTAGGGATCCTGGAGACAGACGCCCTGGAGGAGGGTGTCTGTGCTGAGACGCAGAGTGTGACAGAGGCGAGGCAAGTGATGCAGGGTGGGGGTTCGGGCAGCTGTCACTAAACCCCAGGAGCCTCGTCCTGGTACTCAGGGGCCTCCACACACAGACTCTGCCCCCCAACTCCAGATCGCCAGGCCTAAGTGGGGAGGGAATCTGGTCTCTTCAAAGCTGCCCTAACACTGGCGCAGCAGCCCTCCTCCCCAGAGAGCCACTGCGCCAGGCTCCACGGACGCCACTGACATTTCCACATGCCGCCATCTCCCGGCCATGGCCCACCTAACTAGTCAGTGGGGACCAAGGCAGTCCCGGGAGACTCCCAGAAAGCTGAGAACTAAAAAGTTCAGGCTGGCTCAAAAGCTCCATGGGAGGCGGGCATCTCCAGTGAAGGGCACCCTGATGGCCTCTCCTCCCCTCCCACTGCAGTTCCTCCTACATGGTGCGGACCTCAGGGCAGGGTGCGGCTGGAGGAGTGGTCCAGGCTGGGCCCAAAGCTCTGGCCTGGGCATGGCTGGGAGCAGGGACCAGGAAAAGGGAAGAAAGCATCCCTGAAACCACCCCCAAACGCACACACACACACTCCTGGGCTGCAGGTGTATGAGAGAGGAGAGCCACCCCCACCAGGACCACTGAGCGATGTGGCAGAGCCACTTTGTAAGTCAGCAGGACGGCCACTCCGTCTGGCACTAAGCAGAGGAGAGAGAGAGAAGCCCTCACACAGCCTCTTTTGGGGAGGGAAGCAGTGAGGATTCAGTCCCCACCAATGCCAGGCGTCCACATGTGCAGCCATGCCCATCTCACCACACCCTTAAGCAGAAACAGTGTTGACCATTCTGCAGGGGAAGAAATTTAGCTCAGAAAGGTCATGTGACTTGCCCACTGTCACACAGCCAGGAAGAGAGGGGCTTAAAATTAGGTCAACATCAGCAGAAGGGGTTTTAGCCAGATACAGAAGAAATTCCCCAACAGGTGGAGAAAATTTCATCCCAAGAAGATGGCCCCAGGAAGGCTGGAGCCCCTTCCCAGGAGGCTGCTGGGGAGGACTAGGTGAATGGCTGAGGGCAGGGTCCTATCCAGCTATTGACCCTGAGGGTCCCATTCCACTGTGATTTTCTTGGACCACCAGGCAAGTTTCATCAGTCCCCTGGAGGGTAGGCTCAAGAAAAGCTGGGAAGCTTCTGAAAATGGCTGGGGGAGGCTCTGAGCACAAGGTACCCATCCAAAGCTGCCTCCGGCAGCCCTAGCCACTGCAGCTCTGCTCTCCCCATGGGAGGCTCCAACCCCCTGAGGCCACCAACAGAGACAAGGGTGCCCAGATCCCAGAAGAAAAGGGGCCCGAAAGGATTAAATGGGAGAAAGGAAGAGCTCACCCCTAGTGACCAAACCAGCCAGCGGTGAACCCTGTTGGGCGCTTTTGACAGTGCTGGGTACCAGCTCATCCAGAACCTCCTTCTTGTGCAACATAATTACAGTTCTCCCTGTGTAATGAGATGGTTTTTAAAGGCCATTCAAAAGAAATTTCCTATAATGAGGTGAAGGGGTTTATAGTATTATACATCAAGGCAGCTGCTAATTGGTGGGACCTGGGCTATGTCCTGGAGTGCAGCAATGGGAGTTCCATGTCTAAAGACAAGGAGAGCAGGGGGAGGGACGCCAAACCCTGGGAGGCAAGACGGACACTTTCCTAGAAACGTGTCTGCAACACCAACAGGTGTCCTGGAAGAGCAGACCAGAGCCCAGGAGGCTGACAGAGATGCGGCTGGACAGGGGGAATCTCTGGGGTAGGGTCACAGGGCTGGATTCAGGAGAAGGAAAATGAAGGTCCTGTTTGAACTGTGTCCCAGATTCATGTCCACCTAGAACCTCAGAACGTGGCTCTATCTGGAAACAGGGTAATTAGCCACTGCAGATGTAGTTAGCTAAGATGAGGTCACACTGGATTATGGTAGGATTTTACCCACTGACTGGTGTCTTTATAAGAGGAGGGAATTTTGGACACAGACCCACAAACAGGAAGAATGCCCTGTGAAGATGGATGTAGAGACTGGAATGATTTTTCTACAAGCCAAGCAATGCCAAACAACCACCAAAAGCTGGAAGAAACAAGAAATTTCCATCCCTAGAATCTCCAGAGGGAGCAGAGCCCTGCCAACACCTTGATTTCAGAATTCTAGCCTCTCAGTTCAGTTCAGTTAAGTAGCTCAGTCATGTCTAACTCTTTGCAACCCCACAAACTGCAGCATGCCAGGCCTCCCTGTCCATCACCAACTCCTGGAGTCCACCCAAACCCATGTCCATTGAGTCGATGATGCCATCCAAACATCTCATCCTCTGTCATCCCCTTCTCCTTCTGCCCTCAATCTTTCCCAGCACCAGAGTCTTTTCAAGTGAGTCAGCTCTTCGCATCAGGTGGCCAAAGTATTGGAGTTTCAGCTTCAGCATCAGTCCTTCCAATGAACACCTAGGACTGATCTCCTTCAGAATGGACTGGTTGGATCTCTTTGCAGTCCAAGGGACTCTCAAGAGTCTTCCCCAACACCACAGTTCAAAAGCATCAATTCTTTGGCACTCAGCTTTCCTTATAGTCCAACTCTCAGAACTCAGAAAATAAGTTTCTGTTGTTTTAATCCACTAGGTTTGTGGTACTTTTCATGGCAGCCCTAGGAAAATAATATAATGACCATTCTAATAAGTGCAACTATCCAGCAATTTAAAAGGCAGCCTCAAAAGGTGATGAGCACCCCACCTCTAGAGGTATGCAAGCAAAGCCAGGAGTATCCCCATCTCCCCTGCACTCTGAACAGATGCTGGGGCCGGTTCACACTCCCTCATCTGACCTCACTGTATGAAGTCCAGAGTGCTGGAGGAAAGAGCTATCATTCCCATCCCCAGATTTGGAAACTGAGGCTGAGAGAAGGTAAACAACCTGCTCAAAAGCACAAGGTAGCCAGTCAGTGCCGACGACAGGCCTGGAGTCCTGGAGTCCTCAGTGCCAGTCCTGGGCTCTTTCAGGCTCATGACCCTGAGCCTTCCTTCTGTGCCTCCCTTGTCTCTAGATTCAACTGCAGTTCAACATCCTGAAAGGCAGAGAAAAACCCACAGTTTCCCAGGACCCAGGTGTTCCAGACTGAAAATGGAACACTGCTGAAAGCCTGGCCCAACTCTCAACAGAGGCTTCCATACTGAGGCTGAGAGAAGGTAAACAACCTGCTCAAAAGCACAAGGTAGCCAGTCAGTGCCGACGACAGGCCTGGAGTCCTGGAGTCCTCAGTGCCAGTCCTGGGCTCTTTCAGGCTCATGACCCTGAGCCTTCCTTCTGTGCCTCCCTTGTCTCTAGATTCAACTGCAGTTCAACATCCTGAAAGGCAGAGAAAAACCCACAGTTTCCCAGGACCCAGGTGTTCCAGACTGAAAATGGAACACTGCTGAAAGCCTGGCCCAACTCTCAACAGAGGCTTCCAAGCAACACTGGCTGCCCACTGCGTCCTGGGGCAGTCACCAGCCCCTCACAGCATCTGGCTCAAGGAGGCACTACCCTGGCCCACAGACCCTTACTGAGCACCAACTACATGCAAGGCCCTTGGCACAGTGTGGGGTGGGGGTGAAAACCAGGGAGGGCAGGATATTGCATCCCCTTGGGGACCCAGAGTTCATGCGGATCAGAACACCCAGCAAGATCTCACAGGGTGTCCCCAGACCAAGTGTGACCTCAGGGTGGACATCCTAGGCCCTTTCTTGGGGCCTCCGGAGAAGGCAGCTGAAGAATGGGAAGCGAGAGCGTGGCGTTCTCCAGCTCCTCCCAGGCTCCGAGCGCCGGCAGCCTGCACCGTACACCCACCTGCGCCTGGCACTTGGCTTGGCTCCGTTACCCCAGGAGCTAGAGAGTGGCGCGGAGGCCCCCAGCTCTGGCACCAAATGGAACATGAGTGCAGCCAAGCTCACCAGCCAGGGTGGCCCGCTCTAAATGCTGGCTAATTGGCGCTGCACGGCGGAGGGACGGAAGGAGTGGGCTTTGAAGTCACCTGGTGTGACTTGTCCAGTGGGAACAATGGGCCACCCAGCCCGGTGAAGAGTCTCAGCTCTTTCTAATTAGGTGTTGCTTTGAACACGGAGGCCTCAGATTAATGAGGTTTACGGTGCTCAGTTTCACGGCGTGGCGGGCTGCCGCTGTTCTCTGATCGCAGTTTGATGCCAAAACCTTGTTCTCTAAATCAAAGCTTCTCCCAAAACTCTGCTTTCTGACGTGCCTCAGGTTTCTGCAGGGTGTCTCTGCCAGGGAGCTAAGAGCCTTCACCTCCATCACATCACTCCCAGCGCTGGCTTCTCTTTTGCTGAAGAAGACTTCACAGAACCGTGACACCTCCCACAGCCCGCCCGGGAGGGTCAAGGAGCAGCTGGGACTAGCCCTGTTTTGCACTGCTGGCTGGCCAGCGCACCCCCAGGGGCCAAGAGCCTCCCCTCCGGCCTGCAGGCCCCTCTGCCTCAGCTCTTGGCGGCTTCAGGCATGCTGGCCACAGAGAATCCACTGGCCAATTTCCTGCTGTTGGCATCTGTTCACAAGCCTCAGGGACATCTGGTTCACCAGTCTTGGAGAAGATTGAGACATCGTGGGAGCCAGCCTGCAAGGCCTCACCCCCCGCCTCTTCTGCTCTAGCAGAAGCCTCCTCCCCAGCCTCGCTCTGGGCCTTTGCTTATAGCTCCTCTCCTCTCTCTCCCTGGGAAAGGCCCCTCTCTCTAAACTCATAGCACCCTTCAAATCCCAGCCCCGCCCCTTGCTCCTCCTTCACCACCACAGTCACCAGACCTTTCTTTTCCCTTCTGAGATCCTCCAGCCCCACATCCCGTCACCTGGAGCAAGCCTTGCTTACTGTGGATTCCACTGTTTAATGCTACTTCCTTGGCTCATGATTTTGTCCTGCCTCCCCTGTGACATTGTGGCATGGGGACAGTGTCTATGTCACCTCGGTGTCCTCTCCACAGGAAAGACTGGCTGATAATAAAGAGCCTACCCTCCCTGGGTGCTCCAGAATGCATCAAAAGAAAAGATGCCATCCTGCCTCAGTTTCCCCATCTGCCAAATGGGAACGAGGCCCTCACCCTGCTTCCTTCTAGGGCTGCTGGAGCATCCAGGCTGACCCCGACAGAACCATGTGTTTGGGGAAAGCGAGGCAGTGCAGTGGGTGGGGTATGCCTGGAGCAGGGAGACGGGATCTGGCAGGGATGCTAGGGACCCCTGGGGACTGGACAAGCCAGTTTCTCGCTCTGAGCCTCAGTTTCCCTAAATATTAACAAGGTTGGCTCCAGGAGTCACAGGATGCACGTATTAACTCACTCAATCCTCATGACCACCTGTGGAATATATACTGTTATTAGCTCCATTTCACAAATGAAGCAAGGCCCAGAGAGGTTTAAAAAGCAGCTTATTGGTGGCAGGAGGCAGAAGAACTCAATTCTAGGCAGCATGCTAGCTCCTGAACCTGCCTTCTTCACCACCACACTGACTTTCAAGGAGGCTTCAGCTAAGCTTCCACAGACCCATCATTTCTGAACTTGTTTAACTTCTCAGGCCTCTGTTTTCCCATCTGGAGGATGGGTATACACTGACATTTATAGATGGCTTCTGCTAGGCCATCTATCTGCAGGCTGAAGTGCTCCCCACTCCTCTGAGCCCCTTCCAGACCTCAGCTCCAAACCTCTCCCACCTAGAATTTTCCTGACCCTTGGATGCTTACCCTGTTGGACTGCCTCCACCCTCTTCTCCTTCCACCTTCCTGGACACTTCTCCTCATCTGCTGAGAGGCTCCTATCTTCCTCTGAGCCTCAGCCTTTGTCATCCTCTAGGCGACCTCCCCATGCTAGGGATGACCAACACTGGGGTTCCCTGTTCCCAGACCTCTTGCCTCCAGTGACCTTTGACCTCCACATCTGCCAGCTCCCATCCTGGGCCACAGCCGGGCCCTTGCCTCCAACACAGCTTCCAGTCAAGCCTCCTTGCCCGGCCTACCTGTGCCTCTCCTTAGCCCTCTTGCCACCACTTTCTCATCACCCTGAGATCTTCACACTTCTCTCATTCTCTCACTGTTCTTCTGTCCTCACCTTCTTTGTCTAGTTTGAGTTCCATGATCCATCAGTATAATAAATCCCTCAAACGCATCACCTGCCTCTCTCCTTTGGCAATACTTTCACGAAACCCATATCTGGAGAAATCCAACTAGCACCTTCTGGGCACCTAACGCTGAAAAGCCAAATGTGTTTGGAGAAAATGAGGCTGCCCTGCACACTGTCCCCTCTGTGAGCTCAAAATCTCAGACCTCGAGTGGCCCCAGCACTGCCCAGCAGCCCCAGCTCGTGTCACGGGCTGGCTCACTTCCTGCTCTCCAACATGGCCACGTCTCCCCTTCCTCACTTGCCCCGTACCTCCCAGCTCTGTCTGACCTGTCATAAAGCACCAGGGGTGAACTCCCTCCCTGCCCACTGCAGATTCCAGAAGCCCACTTTCTTCTGCTTGTATCCCCCCTTCCTGCTTGAGGAGGGGCCATGCTGCCTGTCAAAGGTCACTGCTCCACCTGGACTCTGAGCCCATCACTTCTGGGCCCAGGAATTTGGCTCCTTCCACTACAGTGTCTCCTGGCATCACCCATCTTATCATCTACTGGATCCACTATCCTCCCCCATCAGCAGTCATGTTCTGCTATCTCTTGTCCTTTAAAAACCCCTTTCTTAATTATGCTGAGTTTTTAAAAAATTCAATCTCAGACGATTCTATAGTGTATGGTTCCATTTATATAACACTCGCAAAGTAACGAAACTACAGAGACGGAGGATAAAGTAGTGGGAGCTGCCGGGGAGGGACCGTGGGGAGGGGTGGGGTGGCCCAGGGAGCCTCATGGTGACGGAACAGTCTGAATCTTGACTGTGATGGTGGTTGCAAAGCTACACATGCAACGTGATCACACCCTGCACTGTAACGTGTAGCATTACGACGCGTAACTGATCAGCTACACGATTAATGTGTGACTGATGCGCGCACGTTCACACACATACACAGACGACCGGGAAATCTGAATGAGATCTATGACTTGACCACTGTCAGTGACCTGGTTTGATATTTGCTGTGTATTAGAGTCACACGGAGCACTACCACTGAGGGCAGTCCAGTGGAGGGGTAGCCAGGACTCACCTAGACATTCTTTGAATTTTCCTGTGACTCTCCCCACTCCAGCTCCCACTCCATCCACTACTTTTCCCTTCTTCACAACATTTCTAGGAAGAGCCAGCTACACTCTTTCTCCCTTCTCTCTCCAGCCATTATCTTCAAGCTACTTGAAGTTGGGTGCATTCACCCCTTCATGACACTTCTCTCTTCCTATCCTGGCCTCCTCCTTGTCAAAAGCAATAGTCTCTCCATCTTACCCGCCCTCACAGCATCCTCAACCACGGCTGTTTTCATCCTTCTGTTTGGAACTCTCTCGGCTTCTGGGGCTTCCCTCGTGGCTCAGCTGATAAAGAATTCGCCTGCAATGCGGGAGACCTGGCTTCAATCCCTGGGTTGGGAAGATCCCCTGAAGAAGGGAAAGGCTACCCACTCCAGTATCCTGGCCTGGAGAATTCCACGGACTGTGTAGTCCATGGGGTTGCAAAGAGCTGGACACGACTGAGCGACTTTCACTTGACTTCTGAGAAGCCACCATCCTGGCTTGCCCTGCTCTCCTGGGGTGTGCCCTGCCAGCCTCCTATGCTGACTCTTTCACCTCCACCCACTCTCCATGCAGGTGAGCCTAGGCCCCAGACCTGGGTCCTCTCTCTTCACCAGCCAGATCTCTTTCTGGGCGATCTGTGCCTTCATCCACAAACTCCACATAGCCATTGGTCCCCAGATCTCCATCCACTGCTCAGCCCTCTCCCTGATCTTCAGCCTTGTGAACCCAACCATCAGTGGACATTTCTGCTTCTGGAGGTAATCAGAAACTCCCATCTGACTCCTGATCTCAAACCTCATCTGATCCTCCCCATCTAAGAAAAGCCACAGTGGCTCAAGTCACGAATCAAGGAGACCCCTTGCTTCCGTCATGTCTTTCTCCCAGTTCTGTTTGTTTTTTTTTTTTTTTGGTGGAGGGACACCACATGTTTTGTCGGATCTTAGTTCCCCAACCAGAGATTGAACTGGGGTCCTCTGCAGTGAGAGTATGGAGTCCTTAACCACTGGACCAGGGAATTCTCCCAACTCTTAGTTCTGCCTCCACGATGAGTCTAAAATCATCTTCCTCTCTCCATCTCCATGCTACCACCTTGGCCCAAGCCTCCATCACTTCTCTGCCTTACCCTCCTACAGCAGCCAGAAAGCGCTTTAAAAATCATAAATCAGATCTGTCACTCCCCGGCTTAACCCATCAGGAGCTAGCTGGTCATCGCCCCTTGGAAAACATCGCAGTTCCTCGGCACAGCCAGGGTACCAGGCCAACACCCTCATGTGAGACCCCCTCCCTCCCACCACACAGCTGCCTCTTTCACACCCGAGAGGGGGCTGGGCCCTACCCCACAAGTGTCCCTATTCACCCCATCACTGCACCATCAGCAATTTCAGATCCCCTGTGTGCTTTTATTTTGTTAGCCTCTTCCTTTCCTGCCAGCATGAGTTTGTGCATCAGTACCTGGCGCATAGTAGGCACTCAGTTGTGCTTGTCAAGTGAATGAGTGAGAGCTCCCCAGTCTCTACGCCCCCAGCAGCATCCTCTCTCCCCTGATGAGGCTGGCTCGCCTGTGCATGGGGAAAGGTGCATGTGCCTATAAATATCCACACAGTCCACTCTCCCCAAAACAGTAACTGACACCCGATGACTCGACGACAGGATAATTCCCCCACATCTTGCTGGAAGCTGCTTCCAGCGGTAAAAGTTTGCTGTTTTATGGCCCCTAGAAGACATCAGTTATAATGGGCTAAAATTATAACCTAGTACACTCATGTGTTTAAATACTCTTGGAAACTGAACACTCCAGGCTGAGCACTCTTCTGGGTTGCCTGGATGCCAGTGGGGGGCCTGGCTGTGTGGGACACACAACGTCCAGGCAGGGTACGAGCCTGTTCTACAGGGCGACCGTGGTCACAGCTGGAAGGCAGCGGTGTCGTGTACCACATCCGGAACGCTGCAGGCACTCATTGTAGGGCATGTCCCATTACTTTCTCACGTCCGCGGGACACCGGGAGGAAACGGTGCAGCCTGCTCTGCGTGGGCCCACCAGGCAGGGCGGGGCTCAAGGGGTGCGGGGTGCCTGAGGGATGACGTAGAGCAACTGGAGTTGGGCTGAGGCTGAGTACCGCGGTTAGAGTGAGTGGAACCCTGTGAAAAGGGCACGAACTGTCCTGAAAGGCAGTGACCTGTCATGAGTGGTGCCCAGCGGAGTAGGACATTGTAGGGGGATGGTGTGGACCGGCTCCTTTCTCCAGTCTTGCAGCGCTGGAACTGGAGCCCAAGTGGAGTAGCGCTTCAGGATTAAACAGACACCTATTCAAATCCCACCTCTGCCGCAGTGAGGGTGACGTGGGGCGAGTCACATCTCAGGGTGCTCAGGTCCGCCCATGTATCTGGACCCCCTAGTATCTACCTGGACCCCAGCACTGGCACCACCTCCTCCAGGAAGCTGCCCCAGGCTGCTCTGATAGGTGCTGGGCTCCTCCCCACTTGCAGGCTGTGGTGCACACTGGGTGTTGGAGGTGGGTGGGTCTGGGCACAGGTGCCTGCTGCATCACTGATATCTCATGGTCAGTGGGTTGGGGAAGGAGAGTGTGTTCTGGGTGTGTGTGTTAAACAATTATGACAGCAAACATTTATCAGTACACTGCACTTAATATGTACCAGGCACTTTATAGGCAACTAACCCATTTAATCTGTACAACAAAGTTATGAGGGAAGCACTATTTTATCTCTGTTTTACAGACTGGGGAATTGAAGCTCAGAGAGGTTCAGTGACCTATCCAAGGTCACACAGCACTAAATGACAAAGCCAGAATTGCACGCAGGCAGAGTCGGTGTGCTTAATCTCCGCCTGTATCATTCAGCCTCACAATGCAGATGTGGGTTCCCCGCTGTAGGTGCTTTCACAAGTCCTACAGAGGGTCAGAAGCCATCCCAGGCAAACAGTGGTGGGGCCTCGTGACCCTGGAGGCCAGGACACATACATGAATACTCACACACAGGCTTCCATACGGACGCAGGCATTAGTGAACACGTGCACACTCATGCACACAAAGGTGTGAAGAGCCATCCCACCAGTCCCATTGCCCAAGAGTCTCTCATCTCTCCTCTCCCCACGTCACCATGTGTGGGGCAGTCACAGGGGGAGGCGCAGACACTGCCCACCCTGGTGTCAAGTCTATCCTCGATATTAAAATCAAATCCTGCTTGATCCCTATGGTGAGATTTATTTATATTGGTGGAACCTGGAGGCTCAGAGAGGGTTGGACACTCCTTTTAGGTCACACAGCAAGTCAGGACAAAACTAGACTAGTGCGCAAGCCTAGAAAGCTCCCAACGAATGCTTTTTCACACCATCCCTGGGTCCCCTCCACAATCTCTGATTCCAGACATCTCTATTTCTGCTTGCTTTGAACAGGACAGAAATAATCGAAATGAAGAGAAGACAGAAGAGAAAGAGAGGAAACAGAGGCCAGAAGGAGACTTGGGAGAAGAGAGGAGAGGAGGGGAGCAGCTCGAAAGTCTGAGCAGTGAGCTGCAGGGGGCCAGGCTCAGCTCGCCAGCCCTCGCCGCCGCCTGAGGCTGCCTGCTTCCGAGAGGAGTGCAGCGAGGCGGGGGTTAACTCTCTGCCGTGGAGCAGAAAATGAGGTTCCAGTTATTAGTTGATTTATTGCTCTGTCCTCAATCTGCGCTCAGGTCCTGGAAGGAAATGTTCCACTCGAAAGCATTAAGCGTCTTCAAAGAGCAGAGGCATTAAAAATTGAAATCATAAAATAGACGCGTAAATACAGTGGAGGTGAGAGGGGGCAGCCCCCTAGGCAGGCTGAGGTGGGGGTGGCAGGCCCAGGTCCCAGCAGGCCTGTGGGGCCACCTCACTCAGGCAGGAGCCAACTGTGTCTACAGAGGCGAGGGGCTGTTCCTGCCCTGAAGGGGCACCCCTACCTCGGCTCACAGTGCCTGAGACCCTTCCATTAGCATACCACATCCTGGGTGGGGGGCAGGGAACTCGTCCTATCTTTGAAAACACATTCCCTCTCGGGAAGGGGACAGCCCCCAGGCCTGTCAGATAATAGGGGGAGAGAGATGGGAGAGGGGGGCAGGACTGAGCTGACTTTTACCATAGCCAGCGTGTTGGCAAAGGCAGGGGCAGCCCTGGGAGGCTGGGGCAATCACAGCTCCTCTGGCACCAGGCTGCCCTGTGGGAAGGGAGCCCCAGCAGACAGGGCCCCAGTCCCAGGCCCTCCTCTGTGTCACTCAGACCCCACTGCACATCCAGGGCTTGACTGGGCCATGTGGGGACCAGCCTACCGAGCAGGGCCTCGGCGGGTCCCTGCTCTGTCTTCAGCCCATCTGGGCAGCGGAGTCACGGGCCAGGTTATATAGCTCATGCTCTCTCCACAGAAGGGCAAGGGGGCCGGAGAGCCGCCAGCAGGGTCTAAGCCCCACCTAGAAGGATAGCATCTCCAGTGTCCCCAGTAGGCCAGCTCCCGACGTGGTCCACAAACACGTGTACACACGCGCCACTGGGGCAGATTCTGCCACCGACAGTCTTTGTGATCCTGATCACAGAGAAATAGGAGGGGGCCCTTGATGGCAGAAATCTGAGTTCTGGGCCGGGGTCCTCCACAGATGTGCTGTGTGACTCTGAACCTGGCCTTGCTGTCTCTCAGCCTTGACTCCTCACCTCTGCTCTCCTTCCCTTCCACTCAGCTTCCCTGGGGGTGAGAGATAGGTGTCACCCCCACCTCCCCCTCTTCCTTCTCGTCCTCTGTCCCTCCCTCTCTTCATCTCTCATCCTTGTACATCAACCACCCTCGTTTCATTAGGGACCCTCTCCCTGCCCCTTACCCTCCAGCTCACCCCACTTCCATACTCTCCCATTCCCACCCACCAAGGCCAGGATGGGGGTCACCCCTCAGCTCCCCCCTCAATTCTAGAACCATCCCTGGTCCAAGCACCTCTTTCCCTTATATATAATTTTTCTTAATTGGGAGCTCATCAATTATCCCTATGTTTTCCAGAGGAAATAAACAGCAATTAGAGAAATAAGTGGTGTTTTTATTCTCCAGGATACTCAGCAGCACGGGGCCCCCATCATCCCCACCCTAATGGCCAGCCAGCCGCCTGCAAGGTCCACTCTCCCGCCCTCTCCCCACATCCATCCCCACATGTGTGTGTGAGCAAAGGGCCTGCCACCGGGCCACCCGGCAGCAGGTTGCCTCTTGGAATCTGCGTGAAGAACCATAAATCGCTGAGAAAGGGCCTCTTTCCCTGTGCAACAGAAGGTTAGAGTGTTTAAAGAGAGCAGTGGAACTGTTTTTATTAATCAGAACTGCTATAAAGAAAGCATTTTAATTAACATAATTATCCCGATTGAGAAAAGCAGTCCTTACTCCATAGATACTTTTCAGACTAAAGATGCAAGCTGTCACAATCAGTCATAATTAAGTAAAGCGAGCCATTTTTTTTTTCTCTCGCTCCCTTCCCCTCTTGGGCAACCGCTTCTCCCTAGGTTAGATCTCAAAGGAGAGACAAGGCAGATGTCACACCTTCCATGGGTTCATACTCTCACGGCCCGGCTGCCTCTGGAGTTGCATTTCAGAGAGGGTGTGCCCCTGCTCAGTGGGCCCTGCACATGATCCCCTCTCGTGCCTGACCTCAGAAGGTTCTCCCCACCTCCTCTGGAGGGAAGGAGACAGACCCATCTCCAGAGGCATCCACCTCAGCTCCCTGCTGGATGACAAGTCCTAGAGCATTATTCCTCCCTGACACTTGCGGGGACTTTCCTGGGCCAGCTGACCCAGAAGGAATAATGGGGGAGGACAGCCAGCCAGTGGTCACCCCGGACCATCACCCTGGTCCAAGCCACCAGCTGCTCCCACCTGGATGCTCAACCTTCACCTCCTACCTCTCTAATCTATTCTGACTCAATTTCAGGCCATTTCACCACATAACAGCTAGAAATCTGTTCATACCACAAATCTAACTGGATAACTCTCCTCATTCCAACCTAAACCCCTTCTTGGGGACTTCCCTGCTGGTCGGTGGCTAAGATTTCAAGCTCCCAATGCAGGGGGGGCCAGGTTTGATTCCTGATCAGGGAACTAGATCCTGCATGCCACAACAAAGAACTAAGATCTAAGACCCAGCACAGCCAAATAAATAAACAATATATATTTTTTAAAAAGTCTTCCTGGACCTCACAGAGGCCTGGTCCTGCCCAGCCACATCTCCCACCTACCTCCCCGGTATTCTCCACTGCACCCACACTGGGCGTCTCCTCATCCTTCTCAGTTCACATGCTGTTCCCTCTGCTTGTTGCCCTCACCCCTCCAGCCACCACCGCCCACGCTCTCAGCCCTCCTGTTCATCCTGCAGTGCCTAGCTCACGTGTCACCCCCTCGGTGAAGCCCTCCTTGACCTCCAGACCTGATCCATCCCCTCTTAAACCCTCTCACAACACTGCATCCCCGCCCCTTGCTAGTGTGTGCGCGGTGGGCTTACAACAGTGCTGATTCTTTATTTAGCTTTAGTTTCCTCCGTTCAACTATAAACTTCAGAAAGCAGCCAGACACTTTATTGTTTTGCTTTGTTTGACAGTATTCCGGTTTGTTCACTGCTGTGTCCCCAGCGCCCATGACGGTGCTTGGCTTGTGGTAGGTACTTAAGAAATACTCATGGAAGGAAAGAAGGGAGAGAAGGAGGAGGGAGGAGAAGAAGGTCCTGGCTCAGGGCACGCGCCGGTAGACTGTCACAGCCCTGTCAAGATGAGGACATTTCAAGGAGGTAAGGGGTCACCCCAACAAACTATGAAATGTCCTACTTCCCTCATCCCATCTCAGCATCATTGCTGTGCTGTGCTGTGTGCTACTCACTCAAACGTGTCTAACTCTGTGCGACCCCATGGACTGTAGCCCACCAGGCTCCTCTGTCCATGGGATTCTCCAGGTAAGAATACCGGAGTGGGTTCCCATGCCCTCCTCCAGGGGATCTTCCCAATTCAGGATCGAACCCAGGTCTCCCTCATTGCAGGTGGATTCTTTACCATCTAAGCCACCAGGGAAGCCCTTGAATACTGGAGTGGGTAGCCCGTCCCATTTCCAGGGGAATCGTCCTGACCCGGGAATTGAACTGGGGTCTCCTACATTGCAGGAGGATTCTTTACCAGTTGAGCTACCAGGGAAGCCCCTCAGCATCATTACTCTCCTTTTACAGAACTGGACACTAAGGCCTAGAGAGGCACGATCAAGGTTATGGTGAGCCAGTGCAAGAGTCTGGGCCTGTCTCGGGCTCTGAGAATGTCTGTTTTGAGGTGGGACAACAAGGGAGGAGAGAGATACAGGAGTACCCACTGTGGGTGTAGTATTCCCCTTGGGCTTGAGGGATTGAGAACCGCTAGCAGCATGTCTTAGGATGTGTGACCTTGGACTTCTCAGCCCATCTGAGCCTTAGCTTCTCCATCTGTGAAATGGGCAGTCTAGAACAGGTACCATCCTCTGACTTCTACCCATGACCCCTACTCCCACTCAGCTGACATCTAACACCCCCACAGCTTCAGACCCACCCTTCTCCTTCCCCTGAAGAGCTGGAGATACTGACAAACACACATGCTCACCCAGGACGTGCCACCCTCCGTGGCCACCCAGGGAGGGTGACGCTGGGAACCTGTTGCTACCCGAATCAACACCTGCAGTGTGACACGTGCATAGTTGACACCACGGGCATATTTTACCCAGACATGCTGCTGTTTCCTCCCTGAAAAGGTACTTATTTTTTAGTACCTCTTAAATAGGAGACACGAAGTGTACTGTCAGCACTTTTTAAATGGCTTGTTAATGCCCCTGTAAAGCTCAGCGCTAGCCAGAAGAAACAGCTCACTCCTGGCCCTGGTGTGGCCTGAACTCCCTTGCAGTCTGCGCTCGAGTAGCACCCGTGCTGAGCCCTGCGCTGGCATTGCAGGAACTAGACAATTCCCAACAAAAATATGCCCAGATCCCTACTAGGGCCACAAGATTCGGTAACCCTTTGGGAATGGCTGGGAGCAGACTTGGGCCCCTGCCTGGTAGAAAAACGGTGGAATGAGCATGGGCTTTGTAGTCAGGTGTCCTGGGTTCAAGTTCCTTCTTGGTCACTTACCAGCTGTGTGACCTAAATCCAGTTACCAAATCTCTCTGAGCCCCAAGTTTCCTCATATATAAAATGGCAATGCTAACTCCTGCCTCGGGGCTTTTTTGAAGAGCGAATCAGGTAATAAAAACCAAGTGCCGACTAACATTAGATTTTCAAGGTATAATGGCTTCCCTGGTGGCTCAGATGGTAAGGAATCTGCCTGCAATGCGGGAGACCTGGGCTTGATTCCTGGGTAGAGACGATCCCCTGGAGAAAGGAACAGCTACCCACTCCAGTATTCTTGCCTGGAAAATCCCACGGACAGAGGAGCCTGGCAGGCTACAGTCCATGGGGTCGCAGAGTCAGACACGACTAAGTGACTAACACTGCCACCTTCTTTCAATGGCATTATGGTTATGTTTTTTAAAGAGTCCTTACCTTTTAGAGATATACCCTGAAACATTTATGGATAAAATTATACGATGTCAAAATAACCTAGTGGTGGCGGGGAGTGGGTGGGTACGGAGGAAACCAGTCTGGTCCTGAGTCCACACTCCCTGATGAGTATGTGGGGTTCAGTAGCCCCTCCGCTTTCAGACAGGCTGACATTTTCACACCAAACCATCACATAGGCATCCAGCCAGCAAGTGTTCATTAAATCCAGGGGCATGCTCTCCCAGCCACTGAAGCTTTGGACCCCTTGCACAGCAAAGGCCAGCAAGACAACATAAAACTCCAGGAAGGAGCGTGGGGTGGGGAGCTGAACCTTCACAGGGGTACCCCCAGAGGCTCCTGCCATCCACAGAAGGGGAGACAGATAGGTGAGGGGTCACAGTAATCCAGAGATGGGATACCCTGGGAGTCAGGCAGCCTCTGTTTAAGGGGCCCAGGGACCACAACTTTCCCTCTCTGAGCTCCAGGTTCCTATCATCATAAGGGGGTCTTAACACCCCACCCCACTTGACCAGTCTGACCTGCCCAGGGTAGCAGGGGCCAGCCTGTGGCAGGTGCTTAATCACTCTTGGACTGGCCCCGCCTTCCTCAGTAAATTTAAATACAACCACCTTTAGCTACTGAAGCCTGGGGTGGGCAGGCCAGCTTCCTGCTGGGCACACGGATGCCAACCTGATAAGAGCCATCCCGCTCTCAGGAAGCGCCCAGGGATAATGTCGTTTTGTAAACTACATTGTACCCAGCAAAGCCTCAGGAAATGGGGCTGAGATGACTCTAGGACTAGGGGAAAAGGGACTTGGTGCAGGAAAAAGGCAATAATAGTACAGTAGTCATGTACCTATGTGAGAGTTGGATCGTAAAGAAGGCTGAGTGCTAAAGAGTTGACGCTTTCAAACTGTGGTGCTGGAGAAGACTCTTGAGAGTTCCTTGGACTGCAAGAAGAGCAAACCAGTGAATCCTAAAGGAAATCAACCCTGAATGTTCATTGGAAGGACTGATGCTGAAGCTGAAGCTCCAATACTTCTGCCACCTGATGTGAAGAGCCAACTCATTGAAAAAGACCCTGATGCTGGGAAAGATTGAAAGCAGGAAGAGAAGGGGGTGACAGAGGATGAGATGGTTGGATGGCATCACCCACTCCACGAGCATGAGTTTCAGCAAACTGGGAAATTGTGAAGGACAGGGAAACCTGGCATGCTGCAATCCATGGGGTGGCAAACAGTCCGACAGGACTTAGCGACTGAACAACACCAACAATAACAGCAGCAGCAGCAGCAACAATAGGGCCTGACTCACTGGCCCTGGCTCACAAGCTTCACCTGCACCCCTGCCCCGTGCCATTCTCCCCACTGGAGCCGAGGAAATCAAGGTGCGGAAGGAGATGTTACAGCAAGAGAGGGCCGAGCCAAGCCCGAGCCTGCCACCCAAGCCCAAGCGCCAAGAGGGCGAGAAGACGCTGGGGCACGCGATCACCCCCAGGGGCCATCAGCGTAAAGTGCCCAGGCCGGGAGCCTGCGGCCCCACTGAAGCCAGCCCTCTCCAGGCCTCGGTCTCTTCACCTGTGAAATGGGGGCAGGGAGACCCCAGCCCCACCTAGCGGGTACGAGGGGAAGGCGGCGCGGGCTGGAGAGGCGGCCATATCTCGAAGGTTCCTGAGGGAGCCGAGGCGGCTGTGAGGTAAGTCGGGGCGCGGGGGCGGGAGGCGAGGGAAAGAGACGGATCTCTCTCAGGCTCGGGCGCTGTGATATTTTCCCCGGGTTATATTTTTAGATGGACTACTTTCTGGCCCCTCCCCCTGCCTCAGTAGGAGGAAGAACACCAAAATAGCTGGGTGTGCGTGTCTGAGCAGCTATATATAGTGGGCACACACCCTCGCCCAGGGCTTCTCCCACTCACTGCCCCCAGAGCCGGAGCCGTGCCCTCCTCTTGCCCAGGGGCCACGGAGTCTGCTTCACTGCCCTGGCTCCCTCCAGGCACACCCCTCACCCCAGTACATGCCTGTGCACACGGGCACATGGCCAGACACACATCCCCAGTGGCTGTCGGCTCGGACCCGTCTCAGGGGGTCATTGGAGAAGGCCCAGAGCAACCGGCAAGCCCCCTCCCCAGGAGGGCGGGTTGAATGAGAAGAGTAAGGAGATGGTTTCCGAAAACCTAAGTGTAATTCTCTCAGCCTGGGGTTTGCTGGTCTACACACTGCCATCAGGCTCCTTTCTTGGACTTGTCAAATCTTTAGACTCTGTCACTTAGCATCCTTAGCGGAAGATACATCTGAAGTCAAACACATTCCCCCAAACCCATCCGAGTTCTCAAGTTTGGATGGGGAAACTGAGAGCTGAAGCTCACTAGCCAGTCAGAGCCACTTGCAAGCTTCAAGCTCACCTCTCTAAACTCAGCTGCATCATCAGTGGAGTGGGGCTAAGGCAGGCTGGCTCCCACCTCATGGGCCACTGTGAGGAGTAAATGGAGTGAGGCACATGAAGCCACCATTCTATAGTGAGAAAGAGGGCCGTGAGCTCCCAAGGGCCAGGAAGAAACCCACAGTCTCCCTTGGCCAGAGGCCCAGTGGGCCAGGAGCCAGCCTCATGGCCAGGGACTGGTCCATTTCCACCCCACATCCTAGCCTGGCAGGTCTCCACCTAGCCCACAGCAGGTGCTTCCCAGATGGCACGTGGACCCAGCTACCACCTACCCTAGGAGAGCCTGAGATGGCCTCCTGGCCTCCTCTCTGTCCTCCCACTGGTCACGTAAGCCAAGGTAGAGGGTCAGGGCAGCAGGATTCACCCTCATGACCAGCCCCTCCAGATAGTGGGGCTCCTCCTCAGTGTCTGAAGCTGATTTGGGTGTACCCCATCCAGAGGCAGGCCTCACTGGACTTAACTGATTTCTTGTGCCAGGACCTAAGCAGGACAAAGAGCCCTGGATGGGGAATTCAGTGACTGGAGTCTGAGTCCCAGATCGGCCATGTGAGCTTGGGGAAGGGCAGGGAGTGGACTAGTGGTCTTTGGGAACCTTGGGATCACAGTCCACTCTGAGCACACCTGACTTCCCACAGAGAGACTTACAGCCATCATCTTGCTGAACCCTCAAAATTCCCCTAAGGGAAGGAAATAATGGTCATTTTTCAGATAAAGAAACTGAGGCCCAGGGAGAGGAAAAGGCCTCCCTGGGTCACACAGAAAGCTGGTGGCTCCGTGGGGGCCCTTATCAGAAGTGGAGCCTGCACCACCAAGCCTGGGGAAGCCAGGCACTGGGATGCCTGTGCTGAACCACTGGCTAGCAAAATTCCCAACCGTGTGCCAACAAGGCAGTGTGTGAGCCGGCTCCAGCGTGGATGGCACTGCTACAATGTGTGTGAAAGCACCCTGTCCCCTTCTTATGCCCATCTTCTAGTCATTGTGCCCAGGTTCAGAACTTCATTCTACTATATCTAAGATTCCATTTGGTTTGGTGGGTTTTTAGCCCAGAGCTTCCAAGGTGAGAACTGTCTCTCGCTGGCAAATGTGGGACTGTGCCTTCATCTAAGGCATCAGAAGACTGGGACAGAATGAGGCCAAGGCCCTAAATGCAAACCAGTATCTGCTGTGGACTCCTTGTGTCTCTGATCCTGTCCATTTCTCCTGAGTACACTGCACCCACATCTGTCCTATCACAGAGCCCCAGAATTTACCCAGAGGCCCCAGCAGCCCTGGAGATGGGTGGGAAGAAGTCTGCATCCCTGCAGGGACCCACACCACCCCAGTGGGGCCATGGGTACCTGCCCTGCCTAACTGGGCCTGGGTACAGCAGAACCCAGAGAGGGGAGCAGGAGGGACTCATGGCCAGGGCAACAGCCATCCCCCAAGTAGAAAGGATGTGGGTCTGATGGACCTGGATATATAGATATTGCATAGGAAAGAATTAGCTTGTGGTTGCTTCATCCTGCATTAAGTTTCTGGATGGAAAGTGAAAGCGTTAGTTGCTCAGTCATGTCCAACACTTTGTGGCCCCGCAGACCATAGCCCACAAGGCTCCTCTGTCCATGGCATTCTCCAAGCAAGAATACTGAAGTGGGTAGCCATTCCCTTCTCCAGGGGATCTTCACAACCCAAGGACTGAACCCAGGACTCCTGCATTTCAGGCAATTCTTTACCACCTGAGCCACCTGGATATCCACATGCCAAAAAAAAGAAGTTGGACCCTTAAGGTACACCATATACAAAAATTAACTCAAAATGGATTAAAAATCTAAATGTAAGCCCTGAAACTATGAAACTCTAAGAGAAAAACAAAGGGGAAAGCTGTATGACATTGGACCTGGCAGTGATTTCTTGAATATAACACCAAATGCACAGGCAACAGAAGTGAAAATAGACATATGAGGCTACATCAAACTTAAAAACTTCTGCATGTCAAAGGAAAGGGCAACCTATTGAATGGGAGAAAACACTTGCATATTATGTATCTGGTAAGGGGTTAATATCTAGACTAAAGAATTCCCAGAACTCAACATCAAAAACCAAATAATCCAATCAAAAAGTGAGCAAAGGACTTGAATAGACATTTCTCCAAAGAAGATACACAAATGGGGAAATGAGGAGGCCCCTCAGACAGCCTCTTCAGAGATGACCCCCAGGGTCAAGGCTGTTTCTCCTCCCTCAGACTAGGCCCACTTCCCCTCTACCCCTGGCTGCCCCGCCCCATCCCAGTCCAGCCAGGCCTGCTGGTGATAGATTCTACCACAGTGCAAGCATTTCAGGCAGCTGCCTTCCCCCGCCCCAAGCAGTATGATTAATGCTCAACCTGCCAAGAGCCCATTCATCACAGCCACGCCACAGCCCCACAAGCCCAGGGCAGGTGGGCTGCACCGGGGCCTGCCTGAGTCCTGACCTTCAGAGTCTTCCCAGCTCCCCGCCAGGCCAGAGACCAAAGCCTCACTGAGGGCCAGGGCCTGAGTGATGGGCACATCTGGAGCTGGGCTTCCTAGAGCCCTCACCACCTCACTCCTGCCCCTTCCTTTCAGCCTCCAGGGAGGGACATCCAGCGGTGGCTCTAGGGGGTCAGACAGAGCTAATAGGAGCCTATCTTGTCTCCTCCCAGCTATGTGGCCTTGCAGGCCTCATCTTCTCTGAGGCCCTGTTTCTTCATGGGTAATATGAGTGTCACGTTACTCCCTCACCAGCCCACTGGCTGGGTCAAATGCTTGGAATATAATGGAAGTGTAGTAAACAGTGGGCCCCACCCTTTTCTCTTGAATCCAGAGTGCCTGAGTTCAAATCCCCATTTGGCCACTTATGAGTTGTGTTACACTGGTAAGTTACTTAACCTTTCTGTTTTCATTTCTTCTTCTGTGAAAAGGCCTCATGGGTTGTGGTGAGGATTAAATAAAGATTTGTAAAATGCCTAGAACAGCGCCAGGCACAAGGCGGGCACTTAGAAAGTATCACTCTGCAATTGGTATGCTGTTGGTGTCCTGTTTCACAGGCTGCTTCGCAGGGCTGGACATGGCTGAGTATAAGCAAGATTCTGCAAACTGGAGACCCCATCCTCTGTACTGCTGAACATCCCTTCCCTTTAACCCTCCTTCCCTGCCCCACTTTATGGAGACTTCCATCCCTCAGGAGCCCAGGAAGCACTGGGAAGGTGGCAGGGAAGACTCTGTCCTGCCTCTGAGCAGCTCAGGAGCCACTGACGAGGTGGGGATAGGGCAGCCCCAAAAGGCTGAGCAGGCTCAGGGCTGAGAGCCAGGAATCCAGGCACAGGGAACTGTGGCTAGTACTCAGGCAAGTAGGAGACACTGGAAGTTCTTGAGGCAGGCAGGCACAGGTGTCCTCAGACCCAGTGTGTCCACGATCTAATGTGCCCAGAACCTTTTCTTCCTATTGCATCCTATTTTTCCTGCCCTGGATTATGTCTCTTAGTATGCTTGAAAGCCTTCTCAAATATTTGATAGAATAAAGTGGGTATAAATATATAATAGGTAACACGTAAATTGGAGAAAAAAAAAAAAAAAAAACCTTTCTCCCATCACATCCACAGCTCCTCCTCGGGTCATGGGAAACTCAGGGCCTGAAGTCTGGAGAAGGGGAGTTTGGGGGTGGAGACTGGGGGTGAAAGTTGTGGCAGGCTCCAGCCCCGCTGCTCTTTCCTCTGGTCTCTAGCTGCACACATGAGCTGGGAGTGTCCTGTTCTCATCCTAGAACATTCCACAGCCCTGCTAATAACAACATTGATATCTATGACTGGAATTCGTCGAGCGCCTACTATGTGAAGAGCCTCACTCTTGGTGTGCCCATGAGCACTCCAGCTGATCCTCCAACAGCTCTGCAAGGTGGGTTGTACTATCATTCTCCCTTCTCCAGGTGAGAAGACTGAGGCGCAGAGGGCTCAAGTAACATGTCGACAGTCACACAGCTGGTAAGTACCAGAGCTGAGATGCACAGCAGGCTTTCTGATGCCACAGCCCAGGTTCTTAACAATTACCCATGCTAAAAAGGACACGTCACTGCAGCAGAACATACAAGCAGCCAGAATGTCCATCAACAGAGGAATGGATAAAGATGTGGCGCATATGTATAGTTGAATACTACTCAGCCAAAAAAAAAAAAGAATCTGTGTCATTTGCAGAGATGTGGATGGGCCTTGAGTCTGTCATACATAGTGAAATAAATCAGAAAGAGAAAAACAAACATTATATATTAACACATGTAGGTAGAATCTAGAAAAATGGTATAGATGATCTTATTTGCAAAGCAGAGGTAGAATCACAGACATAGAGAATGAATGTGTAAACACCAAGGGGGAAGGGATGGTGGGATGAATTGGGAGATTGGGATTGACATAGATACATGGTTATGTGTAAAATAGATAAGTAATGAGAACCTACTGTATAGCACAGGGAGCCCTACTCGGTGCTCTATGACCTAAATGGAAAGGAAACCCAAAAACAAGGGGATACATGCATTGTTGTTGTTCAGCCGCTCAGTTGTGTCTGACTCTTTGTGACCCCATGGACGGTGTAATATAGATCGCATACAAGTACCTTATAACCCCATGGATACCTGTATACATATGGCTGATTCACTTTGTTGTACAGACGTGTAAAGCAACTATACTCCAAAAAATATTTTAAAAATAAAATGGTATAAATAAATAATAAAAAGGATATATGAATTCCCTGGTGGCCTAGTGGTTATGATTCAGTGTTTTCACTGCCATGGCCCAGGTTCAATCCCTGGTTGGAGAACTGAAATCCCACAAACCATGCAGTGGGGCAAAAAAAAAAAAAGGGGGCTGAAAAAGGGCATGAGACTGGGTGGGGTGCTGGGGGCTCAACAAGACATCCCTGAGACCAAGAGTCCAGCCACGGCCCCCCAACCACCCGTGCAGGGGCCAACTCTGCCTCCCTGACTTTCTGTGTCTGCACCGAACCAGGCTCTCTCCTCCCCTCCAGCTGTGTTAACAGGCATAAGCCTGGGGAGGACGGCTAGGTTAGGATGCATTCACTCCACAAACAGCAGGGCAGGAGGTGAGCAGGCACTGTGAGGTAGCAAGCTGGCGGATAAAGGCCTAACTTTTCACCAGAGTGGCCTGAGCCCCTTCTGAGCCTCAACTTCCACATCTATAAGAACAGTCAGAACTGCTGGCAGACTAGTTGAGGTGGTGCGTATCAGAGGCCTCCCTGGGGCCTGGCCCATTGGGCTGGGCAGGATCCTGACTCCCTAAGCTTTACAGGCTCTCCAGGACTGCCCATGAGCAAAACCAGAGGTGGGCCCCACCAGGTCGGAACCTTACCCCACAACTGCCTAGTCACTACACCTTCTCTGCCTCAATTTATTCAGCAGTAGAATGGGTACAATAGAATTATCACTAACCCGAGCCTGGAATACAACATCTCAGCCAGTAATTATTTTTGTTATCCTGGGGCACCTCTAGTGCTAGAAATCCCTTCTTCCTGGTTGAGGGATTGGACAGAGTCATGTGTAGAACAGGGTTAGGTGCCAGGCACCAGTGTGGAAGCCGCCCCCCCAGATGCCAATTCTGCAGGAGGTGGCAGAGGGCCACCCAGCTGCCCCAGTCTCCCAGAAGCATCCAGCCAGACAGGGAGGACATGGACACATAGGGAGGACATGGACACATAGTCACACATGCACACCCAGGACCACACGTGAGCACAGCCCAGAACAGCCAGCACCTGGCACTGCAACCCCACTGGTCCTGGTGCCATGCAGGGCCCCCAGGACATAGGCCACAGTGGGGTTCAACCCCACCTCTGCCTCTTCTGTGACTTGGGTCAACTCACCCTCCCTGTATGGACCTCCGTTTTGGCATATGGAGACAGAGCTAGCGATAGCCCTCTCCTCTGTGAGGGCTGAACAGGTTACATGTGTGAAAACGGTGCTAGATGCCCGGCAGGTGGCATGTGCCAGTTCTTTCTCTCCCCATCTCTCCTCCCTGTCTCCCACCTCCACCTGCCCTGCCTTTCAGGCCAGCCCCAGCATTACAGCTGCTGCCTCCCTGCACCCCATTTAAAGCAGCCTCTCTATCTCCTTGCAACTCGATGTCACCCCTCTGTGCCCACCTCCACCCTAGTGGCTGAAAGCACCAATCACCAAAGCAGGGACAAGCTCCCTTAAACCCAGCAGTGCCCCTGGCAGCCTTCAGTAATTGATACCCAGAGGAGGACAGCAGAGCCGCCTTCCCACCACCACAACCGCAGGGGCCGGAGTACAGAGACCTAAATACCACTGGCTTCAGCCGCACTGACTCAGCTGCCCACCCACCCGTAAGAGTAACCAGCCACCAATCCTGGCAATCCCAGTAGCTCCGTGGACAGGGCCCTTGCCACGTGCCAGGCCATGTTTAAAAGCTTCTCACGCATCATCTTATCCAACATCCCCACGAGGAACTGGCTGTTGCGCCCGTGGTACAGATGAGGAAACTGAAGAACAGAGAGGCTAGGAAACTTGCTCAAAGTCACACAGCTCACAAATAGTGACACTATGAACCCAGATGATCTGGCTTCGAACTTGGGCTCTTAACTCTATACTTTTCTGCTAAGTTTATCCCCAAGCACTATAGAAATGCCCACGACTGGAGGCTTGGTGGGGAGAGGGGAGAGGGCCATGGGGTCTCCCTTCTGTGCTGAGCTAACAGAGGTGAAAACGAAGGAAACAGAGACATTCTGACTTCTTAGAGCTGAAAATTACATCCCAGGAATAGGACGTCAATTAGGGCACAGGCCTGACACCCAGCCCCATCAGTCCCCTGTTTTAGAAATGAGGGCAGTCACAGCTTGGGTCCACATCTCAGAGCCACACCAAAAGTCAAGCCAGTGAATAATGGCAGGTGTGATGGAGAGGGGGTGGGTACATGGCAAGCCCACCTATCCAGGCCAGAGCCTTTCCCTAGGCTTCCTGGGCTCTGCTGGGTGGACCCAGGCCCCTTCTGGGGCAGCCCTCACCTTTCTGGTCCCCTCAGATGCCCACGTGTGGCTTCATGTGGGGCAGAGCACTGACTAAGGCTGGCCACCACCCGCGCCCAGCCTTGAGTGCAGATGGAGCCCGTGCCCTGGTGTGACCCGCGGCTCTCCCTTCCACCCCTGGACAGATGCTGCTGTAACCGTGGCTCCCAGATTTGCATAATGCCTCCCTGCCAGGATCCCTGTGCCCCACCCCCCACCCCCATGTGGGCACTGTTCCAGCACAGGCTTCTTCTCTTCCAAAGATTCCTCAGGCCATCCCACGAGTCATAAATAATCAACTGGCATCAGATGCCAGTTCCAGTGTGCCGATGACATCCCTTCAGACTTCTGCGGTCAGCCCTGCGGATCTGAACCTGCCCTTTCCCAATTCTACCCCTAAGCAGCATCCCTGTAGCTGAAGCCCGTGTCTGAAACAAGCGCCTGGCTTGCTCTCACTCAACCAAGTGGGGCTGGAGCCCACTCGGCCAGCCAGGGGGTGGCGAACTGCAGAGAGCAGCTAAGGGCAGGCACTGTGGGGTAGCTTCTAAGAGGGGCACACTCTAAGCAGAGAGGCTTAGTGTGCAGACACAGAGGAGAGGAGAGGGGTGTGCCACAGAGAGGGAGCCCAAGAGACCACTCAAGTGGCTTCACTGTGCAGCCCTGCTCATTGTGGCCCCCGTTCCAGGCGGGAATTCAGCTCCCACACCACATGCCGTGGCTTCTCTGGAGGGCAGACCCCAGCTCCTGGGGACCTGGCCAGGAGGCATGGTGGCCAAGAGTGTGGTGGCCATTCCTCTCCCCTCGGGAGGCCCCAGACTGGGAGGCAATGTGTGGAGTAGTTGGGGGTGATGTGCAGACTGTAGAACGTGGAGAGAGAACCTGAGCCAGATCCTACCTTGGCCAACAGGGCCCTGTCCCCACCTCCCAGCCTTGGCATTTCCACCTCTAGGAAGGGAACAAACTGCTCCTGCTCACAAGTTGTTAAGATTAATGAGCTAATTAAAATGTGAAAAATGTTTCTTGTAGACTTGAAAGAGGTGGCCAATCATGTCAAATTAATAACAATTAACACTCCTCCTCCAGGCAGTCTCCCTGGACTGGGTTCACTGGGCAGAGTTTTTCCTTGCAAGAACGGCAGGAAGTCTGTGCTGGCCTTTGCAGGGGTGTCCGAGTTCTCCTCTGTTCCCCAGAGTCCTGCAGACTCTTCTCAATAATGAGATCCACCCCTTGCCTGACCCTAGGCTCTGTGCTCACAGAACTCAGTCCTAGAGGCAAGAATAACTGGTATGCCTTTTAACATTTCCTGAGCATCAACTGTGTTCTAGGCTCTGTAGCAAGCCTTCCTATACAACACAGTGCCCTGAAGGAGGTACTGTGAGGGGCCCCTTACACAGATGGGAGAATGCGGAAGAGTCACAGAGACAAGGCGGGAAGCCAGGATTCCAAATGGTTATCCTAGCAAACCCCCGCCCTGTGCGTGCAGCAAGGCTAGACTGTCAGATGCGGGTAGAGGACCAGGGAACCCTACCCTCAAGTCCCCGACTGCTCCCCGCTAGCTGCTGCTATTGCTGTGAAAGGTTTGTGGGGGATGGTGCCACCTCCCCCCCTTCACACTCCTCCACTCCCTCCCTTGCATGGAGGTGAGACTGACTCAGCAGACACCCTGGGGCCCCTGACGCCAAATTAGAGCCAGAGCCCTCCTAGAAATCATCCAGTCAGCAAAGCCTCCTTGGAGCTGAAGTCCAAGGAGACACAAGAAACAGGGGGGAGGGGAGGGAAAGCGTCTGCTCTGCCCAGAGACCTGCTGGGGACTGTCCATGCAGCCCCTCATCAAACAGCATTCTCCAGGCCCCAGAATACTGTCCCCCAAATGCTTATTCATTGCAGACCACCGCCAGGCCCCCAAAGCCTGAGCTTGACCACCCAGAGCACCCACAGCCTAACTCATGCCCTGGCCCACAGCTCTGCCCCTTGCTCAGTGAGGGACCTCCAGGAGCCCCGAGCCCCAGTCCTGACTGGTTCCTAGGCCAGCAGCTCCCAAACCCCAGCAGCTGCTCCCCAGTATCAGTAAGCCTCACCCCATCCGACCTAGGAACCACCCTCCTCTTTTCTTCCCTGAAAGCTGATCCCAAACCCCTTCTGCACTCTGCAACTCAGAAGCACTCCCAGGATCATGGCTGGAGGAGGGCAGGGGCTCCAGGAGACAGAAGAGGAGAAAGAAAGAAAGAAAAGGTGGCAGAGAGGACCAAGCAGAGGGAGACAAGGCCCCTGGAACCTGCCCCGCACGCATTTCACCCTCTGTTCTTTCCCTCATCCACCACCCCGGACATCCACTGCTTACCTCCAAGGGGTGGAAGCAGGCTCAGGACTCTTCAGAGGGACACCTGCAGAGAGACAGCAGAGAAGGGGTGAGAGCAAGTCAGATGGAGACCTGCAGACTCTTCACCCATAGGACCTGTCTGGCAATCAACCCCACCACGCCTCTGCCCGCAGCCCAGGACAGAGGGAGTGGGAGACTGGGCAGCCCAGGGGTGCCAGACTCACTGCACAGAGTTAAGAATGCCCTTTTCTGTAAGTCAAGTACCCTGCTGCAGCCGGCTGGGGAGGGGCCTCCAGACAGACGGAGTTATCCCGGGGGGTTCCTGCTGCGGGCCGAGCTCCACTTGGCCCCCTGAGGGACGCACACAGAAGCAGAGAGCATCTGTCTCCTCCTACATGTACCTGTGGGTTCTCTGGCCCCTGGACACACATCTGAGGACTGAGTCTCAGATTCTCCCTCCTGGTGTTAGATGTGGTGGCCAGAGGAAGCACCCAAGCCCTTCCTTTCACCTCAGAGTGGGACCTTGACCTGGTCATCTCAGCTTTGTCACCAGTTCACCCCACAACCCTGGGCAGGCCCACTCCCCTCACTGGGCCTTGACTTCCCCATCAATACCAGTGGGTGAATCAGAGTTGCCTGGAGGGCTTATCAAAACACAACGTGCTGGGCCCCACCCCCAGGGTTTCTGATTTCAGCAGGTCCAGGATGGGGCCTGAGAATCAGCATTTCCAAGAAGCTCCCAGGTGATGCTGATGCTGCCATTTGGGGATCACACTTTGAGAACTGCTCATCTAGTTGTGTCTGGCCTGCAAAGTGCATAGTCCACACCCTCAAGGAGTCCACAGGCTAACCGAGATCACACGTATGTGCACACACCACTGACTCAAGGAATGTGGAAATGTGGCTTACAGATCTACTAGGTTTGGGCTATGGGCCAGTGCAGTCATGTAAGGCTTCCTGGAGGAGAGAAAGGCCTAATTTACCTTTTGTTACATATCGTAGTCTTATTCCTGTACAAGCAATACAGGCACACCTTGTTTTATTGCACTTTACAGTTATTGTTTTTTAAATTAAAGGTTTGTGCCAACCCTGCATTGAGTAAGTCTATCAGCACCATCTTCCCAACAGCATTTGCTTGCTTCGTGCCTCTGTGTCACTTTTTGGTAATTCTTGCACCAGTTGAAACCCTCCACTAGCAAAAAGATTATGACTCACTGAAGGCTCAGATGATGGTTAAAATTTTTTTAGCAATGAACTATTTTTTAATTAAGGTATGTACCTGGTTTTTTCCAGCCATAATGCTATTACTTAATAGACTGTAATATAGTGTAAACATAACTTTTATGTACACTGGGAGACCAAAAACTTCATGTGACTCACTTTACTGCAATATTCATTTTATTGTGGGGGTCTAGAACCAAACCCACGATCTCTCTGGGGTCTGAAAGCTTTCTCTTGTTAAAGAGCTTCAGATACAGACGCTGCTGTTGTTTAGTCGCTCAGTCATGTCCGACTCTTTGCTACTCCATGGACCGTAGCCCACCAGGTTTCTCTGTCCACGGGATTTCCCAGGCAAGAATACTGGAGTGGGTTACCATTTCCTTCCCTAGGGGATCTTCCCGACCCAGGGACTGAACCCACATCTCATGCATTGCAGGAGGATTTTTTCCTTCAAATACAGATACCTATAGGGTAAACATATTCTCACTCGCAACCATGTCTCCAGAGGTCCTGACTGCCCATCTGGTGTGAAACTTTCACTAAGCATTTGCACAGACATACTAAGAGGTGCACAAGTGTTTATATATAGAACAAACCTGCAGTTACACACCAGGAAAGTCTCTGTGCTGGTGTATAATCAGGTTCTTCACTTAATAGATTTTGGAGAACTTTCCCCATCTATATATAAAGATAATAACGATCACTGCTTGTATTCACTGAGCACCTACTATGGGCCAGATACTGGGTTGAGCACTATATGTATTAACCCATTTAATTATTGTAACACTCCCCTCCCCAAGATGGGTGCTGCTGCTGCTGCTGCTAAGTCACTTCAGTCGTGTCTGACTCTGTGTGACCCGATAGACGGCAGCCCACCAGGCTCCCCCGTCCCTGGGATTCTCCAGGCAACAACACTGGAGTGGGATGCCATTTCCTTCTCCAATGCATGAAAGTGAAAAATGAAAGTGAAGTCGCTCAGTTGTGACCGACTCTTAGCAACCCCACGGTCTGCAGCCCACCAGACTCCTCTGTCCATGATATTTTCCAGGCAAGAGTAATGGAGTGGGTGCCATTGCCTTCTCTGAGATGGGTGCTACTGTTAGCCTAATTTGTAGGGGAGAAAACCAAACTGCAGAGTAACCTGCCCAAGAATGTCCAGCCTAGGGAGTGGCTGAGCACATGAACACCAGTGTCTGTGCTCCAAACGGAGTCCCCTCCCCCCGCACCCCGCCCCTCCCCATGCTCAGTGCTACATGGAGGAACTCCACTCAGGGACAAACTCTCACTTACTTACTCAGACCTCCCAGGATGAGTGCTTACGGGGTTCTAATCTTTTATTTCCATTGCTAGGAAAAAGCCTGCCTCTTTATACACATGCATTCCTAAAAAGTAGGTCAAAAGGTGTACACATCTTACTTTTTTCTTGAGGGGGGAGCATTTGTTAGTTCCCCAGTCAGGGATCAAGTCCTCGCTCCCTGCAGTGGAAGGGTGGAGTCTTAGCCCCTGGACCACAGGGGTGAGATCTCAGGGTATACACATTTTAAATTTGGATACACTGTCAAATTGTCCTCCAAAAATGTCTGTGCCAGTGCCAGACTATTTCCCCAGGTGAATGCCTACTGAAGAACAATTCCCATTTACTGAGTACATACTATTTGCCAGATCCAGTAACATCTGGGTTGTCATTTCTATTTTGCAGATGTGGAACGGAGGCTCCGAGAGATTAACTTTCTTGCCAAAGCTCACACATCTGATAAAGAACATATTGATTTTCTTTGATATTATGGAGGAAGAGAGAGAGGGAGGAAAACAGGGAGGACGAGAGAGAGAGAGGTTACCCACATGACCCACATGCCCTTCCATCTTCCTGCTCCCATTTATAGCAAAGGTCCCATTTAGAGCAGCCCCTACGCAGCGTCTCAGCCTCCACTCCCTCACTTCAGCTCTCCCTCACTCCCTCTCCAGCTGTGCCTCCACTCCATCACTCCACAAAACTGCTCTTCTCAAGGTCCTCAGAAACGTCCGTTTTGCCAAACCCAGCAATCACCCTGATGTGGCTAACTGCTTCCTCCGACAGGAAACACTTATCTCTGAACTCCTAGGATTTAGCCTCTCCTGGTTGTGCTCCCAGGCTTTCCTCCCTTCTCACCTAAACTGCCTCCAAACATCCAAGGCCCCAGGGCTGGCAGGGCTCTCTGCTCTCTCCTGTCTACACTCCCTGCTCTCACCTGGTCTCTGTAGCTTTAAATCCAGCCACGCCCCCAGTCTCTCTCCAGCCTCAGCTCTCTCCTGAGCACCAGCTGCGCGTATCCACAGGCCTATTTGTCATCTCTACTTGCTCATCTAAGAGACCTGTCCAAAACAGAACTCTTAATTTTTATCCCCAAAATTACATCTCCCTCAAGCCTTGACTCCTCTCTGCCTCACCCCACACCTAAGCCATCAACACACCAGGTCAGTACAACTCCAGAAATACTTCCCAAACCTTCCTGCTTCCCCTCTGCCCCTGCTCTTGCCCTCACCAGCCCTTGCCTGTATAACTGCAGCACCCTCCTGCCTCTCCGGGCTCCCTGATCCCACCCAGGTCCCAAACTATCACAGCAGCCACATAACGGTACAGACAGCATCCTTCGCTCTCCAGCCATATGCAAGGGGTTTCCACGGTAGAGAGAATCAAGTCCAGACTGTTCAAAGTCTGCCCACCACGGCTCAGAATTCACCTTGAACCACAGTCTGGCCCCCTCCCACACCAGCCAGTTTAGGGGACTCTGTCATTGCTGCTCCTGCCCAGAATGCTATTTCCCCAGACCTTTTTATCATCCTGTTCAAATGGGACCTCCTTTATCTTCCTTGGTCACCCCCAGCCACTCCAACCTCTCCTATCGTTCATGGACTTCATCCCTGCTGCTGCTGTTCAGTCGCTTCAGTCGTGTCTGACTCTATGCACCCCCATAACTGCAGCCCGCCAGGCTCCTCTGTCCATGGGATTCTCCAGGCAAGAATACTGCAGTGGGTTGCCATGCCCTCCTCCAGGGGATTTTCCCAACCCAGGGATCAAACTCAGGTTTCCTGCATTGCAGGCAGATTCTTTACTGCTGAGCCTCCAGGGAAGCCCCAGACTTTACCCCTATCTGACATAATCTTGTTGATTTACTCCTTGTTGTTCATGCATCCCCTCATCATAAGATGAACCCAGTAGGCAGGGAGGGACCGTATCCATCTTACTCACCTCTACATCCACCTCTTGCCATGTGCGGTACTCGACACAGAGCACTCAGTAGATACCTGATGAATGAATGAATGAGTGGGCAGAGGCAGCTCTGTCTGACTCCAAAGCCTGTGCTTCTGTTTTCTACACAACCTGCTCCCATATGAAGCAGGAAGAAGCCAGAAGGCAGACCCGGCAGGGCAGGACCTTCTGAGCAAAGGCAGGGAGGTGTGCGCAAAGCTGAGACAAAGCCAGCTGGAGTGGCGGATGCACGCTGGAGAGCAGCAGGGCCCGGGGCCTCCCTGGCATGCCAAGCCCAGCAGCCCCTGCCCCAGGGGGGAACTGAGGCCCTCACACCTGCCAACCTGTCCCATTCAGGAGGGAGCCTTGGGGGGCGGCCGGCAACTGAGCGCGACTGGCGGGGGGCCAGGATGGCTGCCAACAGCTGGCGCTGCTGCCAGGCAGCCAAGTAATCGTGTTAGCCAGCGGAAATTGGTCCAGGGAGTTTTTTTCCTTCGCCTCCCGTTTTCTTTCTCTTCTCTTCCCCCTCGGAGCTGCAAGACTCGGAAGATTGATCTTTGCCTGAAACGGAGGAGATAACTCGATATAATGAACTCCACTGTCCTTCTTGCTGTTTGGAGCTTTTAAAAAATTTAAAAGGGCTGGGGACAAAAAAGCTCATCCTCAGGGTTCTCTGGGGCTGCTCATCCTCCCCTGGAAGCCCCCGCCTCGTTCATGCCCCTCTCCCAATTCTCCATCTGCCTACTTCCCCCTTCTTTTTCCCTTGGGATACCTTGATGGAACAAAGGTTAAAAATATCCCCTTTCTCTCGCAGGTTTTAAAAATAATTTCGTTGAGGTCAGGGCTGGATTAGCCAATGGCCCTGCCTCCCACAGCCCCACCTCCATGGCCGCCCCCACTCCCCAGAGTCACCAGCCAGCCTGGGGGTGACAAGTTGGCTCAGACCCCTTCTTCGCAAAGCATTTCCAAAGGGAGCCGTGAGGCCCAGCCTGCCCACTGAGGCGCTGCCAGAGATGACTTTTGTTCCGGCAAAAAGGCTCTTTAAAGAGCCGCCTAAAGACGCACAAAAGAAGCCCAGCTCCAACTGGGACCCAGGTTTTGCCCCACCTCACTGGAGGTCCATGCCTCCCCATCCAGAGTCAGCCCCACCCTCCTGCCTGGGACTCTTGGCTCTGTGCTGCGACATGTGTCCACACAGTCAATCAACACTTATTGAGCACCCACTCTGTGCCGATCATTGGACTGGCAGCTGGGGACCCAAGGGACAACCAATCCTTTCTGATTCCTGCCCTCAGTGGCCCGAAGGCCTGGTGAGCAATCAGTGGTCACACTGGTTGGGGCGGGGCAGGGCGGGGGCACTCTGAGAGCACAGAAAAAGGTGGGGGGGGGGGCTTGCCTGAGATCTCTGGGGGGGGGTGGCAGAAAGAATACTGGAGTGGGTTGCCATTCCCTTCTCTAGGAGATCTCTCCGACCCAGGGATTGAACCCGGGTCTCCCACGTTGTAGGTAGATGCTTTACCATCTGAGCCACTAGGGAAGTACTCAAATGTTGCCTCATTGGCCCCTGGGCAGGAATTTCTGCTCCCTCAGGGCTCCTACACCAGTGCCTCCCCACCCCGCCTGCGGGATTCTGCAGGTCCCTGCTCACATGAGCATGCTGAGCAGTCTCTGTATAGCCAGAGCCCCACACATAGCCAGCAGTGTGTGGCAAGTAGAAGGGAGCAACTGGGATGGACACCATCAGAAGACTCCGGCTCAGATCAGTGATGGCTGAAGGCATCAGAGAGAGCTTCCTGAAGAGGTGGATCAGGGCTCTGAATAAAGAAGGATGTGGACAATAGAAGCTGGGGCGTGGGGGGTGGCAGCGATCCAGGGCAGCAGGGACAGAGCAGCTCAGGAACGGCCCGAGGAGGCAGGCACCCCACAGCCTAGGCTGCTCACTAAGCTGTAGCCCTTAGGAAGTCACAATGGAAAAGGGGAAACTGAGGCTCAGAGAGCTTCTACAAGGCAACAGAGGCAGGTGGGATGCTGTCCAAAGGTCCTTAAGCAGTCATGGTCCACCAGCACCCACTTCCAGTACTGTGCGTGCTAAGTCGCTTCAGTCATGTCCAACTCTTTGAGACTCTATGGGCCATATCCCGGCAGATCCTCCGGCCATGGGATCCTCCAGGCAAGAATACTGGAGTGGGTTGCTCTTTCCTTCTTCGGGGATCGAACCCATGTCTCTTAAGTCTCCTGTACTGGCAGGTGGGTTCCTTCCACTAGTGCCACCTGAGATGCCTCAACCCCTATTAGAAGAGCTCACAGACCAGTAGGCAGGCTGTTACCACACCATGTGGCCCGTGGATGGGGGATGGAAGCCTGGAGTCCAAACCTGAGCTGGGGAGGGAAGAGACAGCCAAAGTGGTTCTCTGAGAGGTCTGCTGGGCCAGGAAAGGCACTTCAGGCAGCAGGTCACCCAGGCGAGGGAAGAACCTTCAACAGGTCTGTTGCTTTGCCCCCACCTAAGGTTTCTGGCTTGGCCAGGCTCCTGGGAACACAGTCAGCCCACTCCATCCTGAACCTTGGAAAAAAACCATCCCCTTACCCTCCTACCATATTGCCCTGAGACGCTGTTCTGAAAAACCCCTGGCCAGTCTCAGGCTTTCTGTCCTTCACACTGGGGCCCTGAGGTCCAGCCTCCTGGGCCCAGGGACACAGTAGAGGCGAAGAGCTCTTACCCAGGAAGGCCCCTGAAACTGCCTGCTCTTCCCGAATCTCCCAGGCAGCCCTGGAAACCAAGCCTGGCCACCGAGAGGAGCAGGCCACAGCTCCCACAGACGGTAGTGTGGCCAGCCTCTCTCCCCAGGGCCCACCCCTGCCAGGAAGAAACGGAATGGCCCAGCCTGACCTTGTGGTTCTACAGGCAAGTGGCTTCCCGCCTCAGCTTCTCCAGCGCAGCCCCCTGGGGCTGCGGGCTCTGTGGGCATCAGGGCCGGCTGGAGGTACAGGAAGCTCAGTGTAACCAGCCCGGCCTGCTGCTAGGGCCTGAAGCCTGGTCCCCACACAGACTAGGAAAGCCTCGCCCAGAACGTCCAAACACAAGGCTTCCTAAGACCTCAGCTGAACCCAGAGAGGAGCAGGGCTAAGAGGAATCAGGGTTCATACAGAGGGGGAGAGAGTCTGGTGGAAGGCGGGGCAGAGAGAAGCTCAGGCCATACTCAGGGGGCAGAGCCTGAATGCCAGGTGGATGGAAATATTGGGCATCACCATCTGTGCCCAGTAGCTCATGGGCTGATCCAAGCAGAGGAGTGGGGCTCAGCCAGTTATTGGCAAATGTGAGGCCAAAACAGAGGGGCCGCTCCAGGGATGCTGATTGACCTGTCTGAGCCTCCCAGGCCCAGCTCTGGTCAGGCCAAAAAACCTGCCGTTGGGCATGTGTGGAGCTGAACACTTTTTCCTAAGTCTCTGAGGGGTGAGAAGGCCCAGGCTGGTCCCCCCATCATGGTCTCCCAGCCAGTCCAGCCAAAGTCGTCCCTGCCCATCACTGTACCTTCTGCCCAGGGCCCCTGGGGAACAGAGTCACAGCAATCAGGGGCTCGCGGAGGCACCATGGGGCAGGGGGGCAGGGCCTGACACAGCAGCTCACCTTCCCTCCCTTCCACCAGCACCCACTTCCAGTACTGTGCGTGCTAAGTCGCTTCAGTCATGTCCAACTCTTTGAGACTCTATGGGCCATATCCCGGCAGATCCTCCGGCCATGGGATCCTCCAGGCAAGAATACTGGAGTGGGTTGCTCTTTCCTTCTTCGGGGATCGAACCCATGTCTCTTAAGTCTCCTGTACTGGCAGGTGGGTTCCTTCCACTAGTGCCACCTGAGATGCCTCAACCCCTATTAGAAGAGCTCACAGACCAGTAGGCAGGCTGTTACCACACCATGTGGCCCGTGGATGGGGGATGGAAGCCTGGAGTCCAAACCTGAGCTGGGGAGGGAAGAGACAGCCAAAGTGGTTCTCTGAGAGGTCTGCTGGGCCAGGAAAGGCACTTCAGGCAGCAGGTCACCCAGGCGAGGGAAGAACCTTCAACAGGTCTGTTGCTTTGCCCCCACCTAAGGTTTCTGGCTTGGCCAGGCTCCTGGGAACACAGTCAGCCCACTCCATCCTGAACCTTGGAAAAAAACCATCCCCTTACCCTCCTACCATATTGCCCTGAGACGCTGTTCTGAAAAACCCCTGGCCAGTCTCAGGCTTTCTGTCCTTCACACTGGGGCCCTGAGGTCTCAGCCTCCTGGGCCCAGGGACACAGTAGAGGCGAAGAGCTCTTACCCAGGAAGGCCCCTGAAACTGCCTGCTCTTCCCGAATCTCCCAGGCAGCCCTGGAAACCAAGCCTGGCCACCGAGAGGAGCAGGCCACAGCTCCCACAGATGGTAGTGTGGCCAGCCTCTCTCCCCAGGGCCCACCCCTGCCAGGAAGAAACGGAATGGCCCAGCCTGACCTTGTGGTTCTACAGGCAAGTGGCTTCCCGCCTCAGCTTCTCCAGCGCAGCCCCCTGGGGCTGCGGGCTCTGTGGGCATCAGGGCCGGCTGGAGGTACAGGAAGCTCAGTGTAACCAGCCCGGCCTGCTGCTAGGGCCTGAAGCCTGGTCCCCACACAGACTAGGAAAGCCTCGCCCAGAACGTCCAAACACAAGGCTTCCTAAGACCTCAGCTGAACCCAGAGAGGAGCAGGGCTAAGAGGAATCAGGGTTCATACAGAGGGGGAGAGAGTCTGGTGGAAGGCGGGGCAGAGAGAAGCTCAGGCCATACTCAGGGGGCAGAGCCTGAATGCCAGGTGGATGGAAATATTGGGCATCACCATCTGTGCCCAGTAGCTCATGGGCTGATCCAAGCAGAGGAGTGGGGCTCAGCCAGTTATTGGCAAATGTGAGGCCAAAACAGAGGGGCCGCTCCAGGGATGCTGATTGACCTGTCTGAGCCTCCCAGGCCCAGCTCTGGTCAGGCCAAAAAACCTGCCGTTGGGCATGTGTGGAGCTGAACACTTTTTCCTAAGTCTCTGAGGGGTGAGAAGGCCCAGGCTGGTCCCCCCATCATGGTCTCCCAGCCAGTCCAGCCAAAGTCGTCCCTGCCCATCACTGTACCTTCTGCCCAGGGCCCCTGGGGAACAGAGTCACAGCAATCAGGGGCTCGCGGAGGCACCATGGGGCAGGGGGGCAGGGCCTGACACAGCAGCTCACCTTCCCTCCCAGCAGCCCTCCGAGGCGGGTGTGGGCATCCCCATTTCAGAGAGGAGAACAAGGTTGAGTGAAGGACACAGCATCTGGCTCCCAGTCCAACAATGAGAGACAACCAGGTGATGCACAGAATCGTAACTTTTATCCAGCCCATCAGAGAGCTGAGGTCACGAGGCAAGCAGGGGACCCAAACTGCAGAGGTTGGCAGGTCGCTCCAAGGAGCGTGAGACACGCACACACATGGTCTCACCCAGGGCAGAGAGGGGAGGAAAGGCGCTGTCAATACAACAGGTGAGCAGAAGACAGCTACAGGTGGATGAAGTCTCAGGGGCTGAGTGTGGGTCAGTATATGACCATGCAGATCCCACGGTCCCAGGCACAGCGGGGGTTGGCCTTCTCCACCAGCCTGCTTTCATGGGCTCCCACAACACCCATGTGAAGGGGTGGGGTGCACAGTGGGAGATGGAAGAAACACCCCTCGGTGCACAGACAGGACACCTAGGCCACCTCTCCTTGGTGACCTGGCTGTCCCTGGAACTTCCCCAACCTCCCTGCCAGCCTCCCCGGCCAGGAGGGGTCTTGTTGGGGGATTTGGGCAACCTCTAATTCTCTCTGGCCTCCTTCTCTCATCAGTTGCACCCACGACCATCACCTTCACCAGGGCCCAAAGGGTAGTGAGAGAGGGCTGGTGGAGAGCCCAGGAATGTGGGAGCAGACAGCACCTTTCACATCTTCTCTGTGAAAGGGGGCACATGACCCCAATACCCCAAGGTGGAGTTGAGGGGCTGAAAGGGCACAGATGACTGGGGGTGGGGGCAGAGCCAAGGCTTCCTGGGTCAGGCCTGTGCCCAGTGCCCTGCCTAAGGAGCCCCAGCCTAAAATGGGTTGGCAAGGTCTTCTCCAATCCTTCTGCAGACAGGCTACTCTGGGCACAGGGTGGGAGGCGATTCTTTTTTCTCTCTCCCTTCAGATAGCCAAATTATAGCTCAATATAAAAGCAGAGGCAAAGGCATCAACTTCAGGAGTTACTCTCTTTGTAAAGAGTACGTGGGGAGGACAGAGGGAAGCAGGAGGGAGACTGAAGATTTGCGGTGACTGCAGGTGGGAGGCAGAGTAGAAGAAAAAAGCCCAGGCTGCTGCTGGGGGAGGGGAGCAGCAAGGCCGGGGGCCAGCTGGAGGGGGCACCTCTGTGAGCCTGGGGGTGGGGGTCGTTCCCTCCCAACCAAGCAGGAAAGATGGGATCTGAGGAGCTCAGGCAGTAAACACTGTAGGCCCCAGGAGCAGGTGGGGGCCCACCCTACTTTCATTTATACAGCCAGACAATCAACAAGTATTTCTTGAGCACCTGTTATGCGCCAGGCCCTGAGAGTCCTCAGTGAGTAAGACAGACAAGGTCCTTGAAATGGAAGTGAATGTGCTGTAGACTAGCTGCTCCAACACCTCCAAGGAGACTTCAACACTGGTTGCACACTAGACACATCTGTGAGACACCAGGAAAGCCCAGAGTAGAGGCGAGAGCAGAGGTTTGAAATTAAACAGGCCTTGGTCTGAATCCTGGACCTTCATCATGAGCCATGTCCACAGGCAAGTCCCCCACTCTCTTTGAGCCTCAATAACAAGAACAATAGCAGCTAACTTTTATTTAACAGTTACAACACACTCAGGTTTGTTCTATGACTTTACACGCACGTGTGCATGTGTGTATGCTCAGTCGTTTCAGTTGTGTAGGAACTCCCCTGGTCATTAGGTGCCCAATATGCTACTGGAGGTCAGTGGAGAAATAACTCCAGAAAGAATGAAGGAATGAAGCCAAAGCAAAAACAATACCCAGCTGTGGATGTGACTGGTGATAGAAGCAAGGTCCAATGCTGTAAAGAGCAATATTGCATAGGAACCTGGAATGTCAGGTCCATGAATCAAGGCAAATTGGAAGTGGTCAAACAAGAGATGGCAAGGGTGAACATTGACATTCTAGGAATCAGCGAACTAAAATGGACTGGAATGGGTGAATTTAACTCAGATGACCATTATATCTACTACTGCGGGCAGGAATCCCTCAGAAGAAATGGAGTAGCCATCATGGTCAACAAAAGT
>SJYC01085128.1:0-11382 GCA_006408675.1 Madoqua kirkii
AGGAACCTGGAATGTCAGGTCCATGAATCAAGGCAAATTGGAAGTGGTCAAATAAGAGATGGCAAGGGTGAACATTGACATTCTAGGAATCAGCGAGCTAAAATGGACTGGAATGGGTGAATTTAACTCAGATGACCATTATATCTACTACTGTGGGCAGGAATCCCTCAGAAGAAATGAAGTAGCCATCATGGTCAACAAAAGATTCTAAAATGCAGTACTTGGATGCAATCTCAATATCTGTATTAGGTAATAACAACCCCAGGCACATCTTCTATACCAAGAGGAAAGGTGATTAGAAAACAGATTTATGTAAACAAGCACAGAAGTATTTGGCAGCTTAAAATTCATTTGCATGGAGTTGTATGTTTTCTTGTCCTTGACTGTAAATGAGAATTCCCTGCTTTCAGCTTTGCAGACAATTTAAAAAGAGAGACACAACGATAAATGTGAATTTGCAACATAATTCCGATGTTATATCAGAAGATATGGATGATTCTCACTCTCACATCATACCTGTCATTTTAAAACACCCCTACTGATATGAACTAACATTCATGAATGAAAGGTTAAAAAAATTGTTTTGGGCTGTGGTATTTAAGCAAATTGACAGATATGAATGCACAAACACTAGTCTTGGATTATGAAATCCCCGCACACATGACTACCACTGTAAAAATAAATTTCTCTAAGAGAATAGGGACTGAAAATGTTGCTGGTTTGCTAAAGAGAAAGCATCACTATAAAAGAAACTGGCAGCCTACCAAAATGATGTTGACAAACATGTTATGCCCAAGTGTGCTATAGATGATCATTTAGATTCTGTCAATCAGTGTCACGTATGTTTCTGCACCATTCCATTTTATGAAAAACCTACTGGCTGAGGGAATATGGAATCAGCCACCTGCAAAAGCAAACTTTTTTCGTCTGATATGGATTTATTTTTTTAACAGGAAAAGAGGGATATATATTTCTTGGGATCATAATCTCAAGCACAAATTGGGTCTAATATCTGAACTGCACAAATGCAGGGATTATTCATAAAAGAGTAGCAGATTTATATACACACAGCTGATTCTTGCTATGTGCAGTAGTTACATTCTATAAAGGTTTTGCCAACACTGAACTGGTCAATGCTATACTTTTATCCCTTCTAGGAAATGAAAATAGGGTTAAGTTTCTACAAGCCTCTGCTTACAATATTTTATCAACATATCAATATGTAACTTCTTTTAATGTGTACTTATTTAGAAATACTTTATTTAATATATACTGTTGATTCATTAAAATCGAGCCCACAGCCAAGAGTATAGCTCATGACTGAACAAAGCTTATCTAACACACATATTTTCACCATTAGTAAACATCCAACTTTCTTGTGCTCAGGCACACTACACAGTACTTCTGCACAGAACCCAGAGGCCAAGTTAATCAGTGAAATCACCCACCAAGAAAGCATTAAAAATGTGAAAAACATGGCACGAAGGAGATGACAAAAGAGATGCTTCTTTATAGTGTGAGAGTTGAAACAAGAGGGCAAGATGTCAACCTCAGCTGAGCATGTAAACCTCAGGCATTTCAATTTTTCTGTCACTCTGCGTATGTCTGCAAATGGTTGTGAAGGCAGCACAAATATTGATTTGGGAGTTTAACTAAATCTTAGCAAGTAGATGAATTTGCAAATATGGAATGCATGAATAATAAGGATCAAATGTGGATATACACACATATGAACATGTGACAAATGCAATATGTGGCAGAAAAGACAAGTTATGGGACTCTCTGGTTTGAAACTGTCCTAAGGTTCAGGCCTACATTTCCTTTGGGACCCCTGGATACCTCCACCTGAACGTTCTATCAGCACTTCAGACTTCAAAGACCAAGCTTATCTTCTGCACTTTGCTTAATCCTGACTTTTGATATACTACTTCTCCAATAATGGCACCATCTTATCTCCTCAAGTCATGATGACTTTGACTTTCTTTTCCATGTCCTATCCAGGGAACAAATCATGTTAATTCTTCCTCTGAAATACCTTGTAAAGTTATCTCCCCTGCCCATCCACTACAATTATCACTAAATGCCTTTCTATCATTTGTTGTGTTTAGTTGCTCAGTTGTGTCTGACTCTGTGTGACCCCATGGACTGTAGCCTGCCAGGCTCCTCTGTCCGTGGGATTCTCCAAGGAAGAATACTGGAGTGGGTTCCCATACCTTCCTCCAGGGAGTCTTCCCAACCTAGGGATCAAACCCAGGTCTTCCTCATTGCAGATGGATTCTTTACCATCTGAGTCACCAGGGAAGCCCTTGTATCATTTGGACCATTGGTAAAGTTTAATGTCTCCTCTTTATCTCCCCTGCCCATCCACTACAATTATCACTAAATGCCTTTCTATCATTTGTTGTGTTTAGTTGCTCAGTTGTGTCTGACTCTGTGTGACCCCATGGACTGTAGCCTGCCAGGCTCCTCTGTCCGTGGGATTCTCCAAGGAAGAATACTGGAGTGGGTTCCCATACCTTCCTCCAGGGAGTCTTCCCAACCTAGGGATCAAACCCAGGTCTTCCTCATTGCAGATGGATTCTTTACCATCTGAGTCACCAGGGAAGCCCTTGTATCATTTGGACCATTGGTAAAGTTTAATGTCTCCTCTATTTTCTACCCCAGAATCACAGGTGATATTACTGTCAGTGTTATTTTTCTAAACCTAATTACACTCTTCATTTCCTGGTACCCGTAAGATGAGCCTGAGAATTCTTGGTACGGTATGTATGTTGTTTTATGACTTGGCATCAAATCATCTTTTTAAACTCACGTACTGACACTCTTCTGTAATAAACTCTATATTCTAGCCACACCAATTAATTTCCCATTATTTGACTGTATCATAAAGGCCCTTTATAAATGCTTTAAATTTTACTACCAATCTCTTTCTTCCATTTTCTACTTGCCCTTAAGGTTTCTGCTGATGTTACTTTCTATGCCCTTAAGTTTTTTGCTCATGTTACTTCCATGTGAAGTCTCTCCTGATAAGCCTCTCCTTCCACTTCAGGCCAAGTTAGTCAGTGTTGTCTGTGCTTCCACAGTATTTTCACATACTTTTGTTACAGAATTTCTTAAGTTCTAATTATTAACAGAGAAAGTGTGGAATTTACAAGGTTAGTCAAATATTGATAACTATTACAGCTGGGTAGTGATGGGAATTCATTGTATCACTGTGTACTGTAGTGTACATGTTAAACATCCATTAAAGGAAAGTTAGGAAAAAATTAAAAGACACTTGCTCCTTGGACGGAAAGCTATGACAAACCTAGATAGCATATTAAAAACCAGAGACATCACTGCTGACAAAGGTCCATATGTTCAAAGTTATGGTTTTTCCAGTAGTCATGTAAAGATATGAGAGTTAGATCATAAAGAAGGCTGAGTGTCAAAGAATTGATGCTTTCGAATATGGGGCTAGAGAAGATTCTTGAGAGTCCCTTGCTCTGTAAAGAGATCAAACCAGTCAATGCTAAAGGAAATCAATGCTGAATATTCATTGGAAGGATGATTCTGAAGCTGAAGCTCCAATCCTTTGGCCATCTGATGCGAAGAGCTGACTTAATGGAAAAGACCCTGATGCTGGGAAAGATGGAAGGCAAAAGGAGAAGGGGCAGCAGAGGATGAGATGGTTAGAGGGCATGAATCTGAGCAAACTCCAGGAGATAGTGAAGGAAAGAGGAGCCTGGCATGCCACCAGCTATGAGATTGCAAAGAGTTGGGCATGACTTAGGGACTGAACAATTGAAAACCTTACTTATGTGTGACTTAAACAAATAGGGCATTGATTCCCCCCCCCGCCCCCATGTAAGAAGTCTAGAGATAGGTAGTCAAGGGTTGGTACAGAGGCTCAAGATGTTCATCAAAGACCAAGGCTCTGAGATGGCACTTCCTACACTGGAAGAGGTGACTTTCACTTTGGGTTTTTTCCTGCTCTTGATGCCAATGGCTTGTGAGTAGCATCCATCTAAGCAAGAAACGAGTAGGCTGCCATGGAAACAACTGGGTCAGAGGCAGCCTGAGTCTGTGAGGAATAGTCCGGGTTTCCTGGACTCTGTTTTTTTTCTGGTAAAGGAATTCTGAAGACTGACCAGCTCTTGTAGATCTAAAACCATGGCCTGTAGGCCAATAACATTTAGGGATGTTGGTTACACAGTTCTTTCCTCATGAGTGGGAATTTGACCCTCTTTAGAAGAAACCATACCAAGATGGGATGATGGAGAACTATAGCAACTTGGCCTCATTGGGCCATTTCATTTCTAAACTAGACATTATTGTGTTATTGGAGCAAGGAAAAGACCCCTGGATGGTTGTGGGGGAAGAAACAAGCTGGAATACAGATTTGGATTCAAGTTATAAAATAATCAGTGACAAAAAACATTTGTATCTGGAAAACATTCATCTCTTTTTCTGCATCAGAGAATTCATAGTGGTGAGAAAGCCTATGAAGAACGTGGAAAGGCCTTTTGTTGTGTGTGCCTTAAACCTTCTCAACAGGGAAGAGCTCCTACTGGAGCAGACAGCCAGGACTCCAAGATGGTGTCAATTGTACCACTGAAGGAGAAGAAACTCCTAGATGTCAAATTAAGGGAGCTTCCAAGCTGGATACTAATGTGAGATTTTATCCCTAAAGGCATTGCTCAAATATTGCAAAGAGGTTATTACTGGTATTAAAACAAGTATTTCAACATGAAGAATGACAGTGTCACTGGCCTTTCTCTGCTGCTGGCAGCTTATGTATTTTTCAACTGTGGCTGTTCTTACAAGGCTCTTAAATAAGAGCAGCCAAGAGAGTACCACAAAAGGCACACTCTGCATTCCTGACCATGATATGGGCCAGGCACCCCAAATCCTTTCATAGGCTAATGGAGAATTAACATCCAATCGACCACCTGACCCGCCTCTTGAGAAACCTATATACAGGTCAGGAAGCAACAGTTAGAAATGGACATGGAACAACAGACTGGTTCTAAATAGGAAAAGGAGTACGTCAAGGCTGTATATTGTCACCCTGCTTGTTTAACTTATATGCAGAGTTCGAGAAATGCTGGGCTGGAAGAAGCACAAGCTGGAATCAAGATTGCCCGGAGAAATATCAGTAACCTCAGATATGCAGATGACACCACCCTTATGGCAGAATGTGAAGAGGAACTCAAAAGCCTCTTGATGAAAGTCAAAGTGGAGAGTGAAAAAGTTGGCTTAAAGCTCACCATTCAGAAAACAAAGATCATGGCATCCAGTCGCATCACTTCATGGGAAATAGATGGGGAAACAGTGGAAACAGTGTCAGACTTTATTGTTTTGGGCTCCAAAATCACTGCAGATGGTGACTGCCGTCATGAAATTAAAAGATGCTTACTCCTTGGAAGAAAAGTTATGACCAACCTAGACAGCATATTAAGAAGCAGAGACATTACTTTGCCAACAAAGGTCTGTCTAGTCAAGGCTATGGTTTTTCCTGTGGTCATGTATGGATGTAAGAGTTGGAGTATGAAGAAAGCTGAGTGCTGAAGAATTGATGCTTTTGAACTGTGGATTTGGAGAAGACTCTTGAGAGTCCCTTGGACTGCAAGGAGAGCCAACCAGTCCATTCTGAAGGAGATCAGCCCTGGGATTTCTTTGGAAGGAATGATGCTAAAGCTGAAACTCCAATACTTTGGCCACCTCATGAGAAGACTTGACTCATTGGAAAAGTCTCTGATGCTAGGAGGGATTGGGGTCAGGAGGAGAAGGGAACGACCAAGGATGAGATGGCTGGATGGCATCACTGACTTGATGGACGTGAGTCTGAGTGAACTCCAGGAACTGGTGATGGACAGGGAGGCCTAGCGTGCTGCGATTCATGGGGTTGCAAAGAGTCGGACAAGACTGAGCGACTGAACTGAACTGAAAAGATAGCTGGTTAAAAAAAAATCTCTTAGCAACTTTCAAATTGAGTAATATTAACTATAATCACCATTCTGTATATTATATCCCCATGAGTTATTTATTTTATATTGGAAATTTGTAGCATTTGACTTCCTTTACACATTTTACCCACTGTTTCTGGCTACCATCAATCTCGTCTCTGTACCTATGGCTTTGGTTTCATGTTTTTGTTTTTGATTTTGTTTTCAGATTTCATATGTAAGTGAGATCATATAGTATTGGTATTTATCTTTGTCTGACTTCACTTAGTATAATGCTCTGAAGATCCATTCATATTGTAACAAATGACAGGATTGCCTTCTTTCCATTATTGAATAATATTTAATTGTATACATGCCACTTAAAAAAAAAGTCTCTTCATCTCTCTTCTCCATTACAATAGTCTTGGCTGTTTTAAGTGATGCTGCATTGAACACTGGGATGCAGATATACTTTCAAAATAGTGATTTGTTTCCTTTGGATAAACACCAAGAAGTGGAACTGATGGGTTATATGATAGTTTTAGTTTTAATTTTTTGAGGAATCGCCATACTGTTTTCCATAATAACTACCTAATTGAAATTTCCTCCAGCAGTGCATAATGGATGCCTTTTCTCCATGTTCTTGCCAACACTTGCTGTTTCTTGGTTTTTGGTAATGGCTAACAGGTGTGGGTGATGTTTTACTATGGTTTTGGTTTGCATTCCCCTGATGATTACTGATGTTGAGCACCTTTTCCTGTACTTGGACATTCAAATATCTTCTTTGGAAAAATGTCTAATCAGATCTTCTCCCCATTTTCTGATTGAATTGTTTATCTGCTTTTCTATTAAGTTGTATAATGGTTTTAAAGATATATATTGTGGATTAAAAACTAACTATACCCCAATATAAAATAAAAATTAAAAAAAAAGACCAAGGCTCTTTCCTTTTGCTCCATTAACTGTGTTGATTTGTTGCTTCAAAGTTGTTTGCTGTACACGTAAGTACTACTTCTGCATTCAAGGCAAGAAAAAGGATAGTGTCAGTCACGCCTTTACCTCTTTAATAGGAAAAACAAAGGCTTTTTTCAGTGCCCTCAGCATCACATTTCCCATGTGAGAATATCACGTTCTCCATGGCTGGTGGGCCTTCCAACAGTGTCTTAATACCCTGATCTCCTTGGGGGTAGAGACTACTTTTGTACTTTAGCAACCAATCCAGTACCTGGCACAGAGATAGGTTCTTTGTATCTAATGAATGAATGAGTCTAATAAAGAAAACAGTGGCAAGTATTGTAACACAAACTCTGCTTTCCTAATTTTCTTTCTTTGTTAAGTAATATAATAAGAGTGTTCTAAAAATAACCAGTGCTATACCAAAAAGGGATTATTAGTATTACAGCAGCTTGACATCTATAATCATGAAATATTTTATAATTATTGCTTTCTCTATAGAGAATCAAACAGGATTAACAAGGAGTCAAGAGGAGAATTGAATTTCTGTACAAGCAAAACATTCAATCATGATGAACCTCAGCTTACCTAAATAATAATGTTTATTTCCCAAGCCTGTTCTGAGGACAAAGTAAATATAAATAATATGAATGTATACTAAAATATATAAAACACTATAAACATATGCATTACAAAAGTGGTTCTGCTAAGTCTTGAGAGGAAACTTACAATTCTTATGTAATATATGCAGCATGCTACACCATCCAGCACACCAATAGTATCGATTAAAAATTAAACACTGTCAATATCTAGTATGGATATTGGGCATTAGTCCAAGGGTAGATGAGATTCTGGACTTGGCCCTGCTGCTTTCATGACTATAGGGAAGTAAACTAATAACTGTACTTTACATTTATACCTATTAAAGAAAGAAGGCTTTATAAAAATAAAATTGGTGTCTCAATGCAATTCTATAATACACACAAAGCAGGATATGAAAAACAAAATAAACTAGTTAACAAGAACAGATGACATCATATCCCAATGCATCAATTAATAATTACTACCAACAAATGAATAGTACTAAAGTAGGCCAAGGTCCTAAAGCACTTCTAAGATAAGTCAAGTGAGACATAAAACAGTAGAAGCATTGAATATTAATTTTCTTCTGGCTTTAATAACCCTGATTGAGCTTATAAAGAATACTCCTCAAGGTGACCTTATAGCTCATATACACAAGCAACATTGGTGGTAAGAACTATGTCTAATAAATTATAACCTCAATGGCCTGTTTTCCAGGTTTTTATTAAGCTGTATATTTCCTCATATAAAAGAACATTACATTATAATAAGCATTGCATAATCAAAAAAAAACAGTGGTCAGTACTGAAGAAGAGAAAAACGACAGTTCTAAGTCAATAAAGTCTCCTTGGAATATTATAGTAAGAACTGTTGCATCTTCACTTTTATTGGATTTGGAGACAACAGCTGCTTTGAAGAAAAATAGAATCTTCTGACAAGTCTGTTTAATTAACTCTCACTTTTCAAACATTCAAATATCTTAAGCTTATTATTAAAGGCTTACCATTTCCTGATTCATTTAAGCAGAAACTATTCTCTGTGTAGGTTACCAGGGAATTATTTAATACTGAAAACTGACTCATCTTAATACAAAAAAAAAAAAACAAAAAACAAAAAAACACAACTGCATCAAGATTGTAGGCCACTAAATTCCAGCACAGCAAGCATAAAGTATCATTAGGTCATAAACAGAACTGAAAAATTCCAACAGTGGGTCAGACTTCTTATTGTACAGTTATGTCTACAGGAGGAACATCTATTTTAATAAGAAACCAAAATGTTAGAACAGTGAGAATGGGCTTATGTTTAACAGTTACATTCACCCAGTTTCAACAACTTTGATTCTTATTTTTAAACAGGGAGAAACACAATGTTACTCTTCCTGTTTTATCTGCAAAAATACCTTTATCAGCTAAAACTTCAACAGTGAATACTTCTCCAATAAGAATTTTGAAGTACTTGATGTAAACAATAAATTATTTGTTGATGTTTGTACAAATAAGTTATAAGTAATACATTTAGAAACAGAAACTTTTTAAAATATCTAACTTTACAGATGGAGGAGGAAGGATATTAACTTAAAGATTCATTGCTTTTTAAAATACTATTTTCTCTTAAAGAGAGCATATTATATTTAATAAAAGGTTCAATACAGTGGAAAGATACAATTATGAATACTAAACACCTATTGACGGACTATCAAAATATATGAAGGAAAAAATGACAAAATTGAAAGGTGAAATAGACAATTACATAATAATAGTTGGAAATTTCAATATCCCACTCATAATAATGGACAGGAGTAACCAGACAGAAGGTAAGAAAGGAAATATAAGATTTAACACAATAAACCTACTGCATCTCACAGACAAATACCAATTGCTCTAACCAACAATAACAGAATATACATACATATTCTTCTCAAGTGTATATTGGACATTTTCCAGAACAGACCATACTTTAGGCCACAAGTGAAGTTAAAAACCAACAACAAAAGTAAAACTGGAAAATCCACAAATTTGTGGAAATTAAACACACACGTCAACAGCCAATGGATCAAAGAAAAATAAAATCACATGGAAAATTAGAATACCTTTAGAGATGAATGAAAATGAAAGCATAACATATCCAAACTCATGGAATGCAGGGAAATTTTATAGCTATAAATACTTACATTTAAAAATAAAAAAGATCTCAAGTTAACAACTTAACTTTATAACAATTAAAAAAAGAAAAGAACTAAAACTAAATCTAGCAGAAGGAAGGAAATAATAAAGGTTAGAGCAGAGATACATGAAGTCGAGAAAAAAAGAAAAATCAATGAACCCAAAAGCTAGTTCATTAAAAAGATCAACAAAACTGACAAACATTTAGCTGGATGAACACAGGAAAAAGAGAGAAGACTCAAATTACTAAAATCAGAAATGGAAGCGGGGACACTGTAGTTAGTCATCAGTCATGTCCAACTCTTTGGGACCACATGGACTGTAGCCTACAAGGCTCCTCTGTCCATGGGATTTTCCAGGCAAGAATACTGGAGTAGGTTGCCATTTCCTTCTCCAGGGGATCTTCCTGACCCAGGAACTGAACTGGCATCTCCTGTGTCTCCTGCATTGAAGGTGGATTCTTTATCTGCTGAGCCATGGGGTGGGAGGTGGAAGAGGGACATTAGTACCAATTCTACAGAAATAAAAGGGATTATAAAAAGCACTGTGAACAAATTAGATAACATACCTGAAATGGACAAATTCCTAGAAACATAAAACCTACCAACACTGAATCAGAAAGAAATAGAAAATATGAGTAGACCTACAGTAAAGAAATTGAATCAGTAATTTAAAATTTCTCCACAAAGAAAAGCCTTATGCCTGATGGCTTCAGTGGTGAAACCAACCAAACATTTAAATAAGAACTAATATTAGTCCTTTTCAAACTTTTCCTAAAAATCAAATTAGAGGGAATACTTCCTAACTTCATCTATGAAGTCAGCAGTACCATAATACCAAAGCCAGATAAAGACACTACAAAAAAGAAAATGACAAACCAATCTCTCTTAAAAGAACACTGAAACAAAAATCCTCCAAAAAATAGCAAACCAAATTCATATTAATCAGATGATACATCTTGAACAAGTTAGACTTATTCCTAGAACACAAGGACCATTCAACATATGACAAGTGATTGATGTGGATTCTTTACCTGCTGAGCCATGGGGTGGGAGGCTCATTAATAGAATGAAGGGGAGGGAAAAATATGATCTTAATCAATGTAGAAAAAGAAGCTGACAAAATTCAACATTCTTTCTTGGTAAAAACACTCAACAAACTAAAAACAGAAGGAAATTAATCTCAACATAACAAAAGCAATATACCAAAAAACCTCACAGGGAACAACATACTAACTGGTGAAACACTGAAAGTTCTTCCTCTAAGATCAGGAATAAATGAAAGGTGTCAGCTTTTGCCACTTCTGTTCAACACAGTACTGGAAGTTCTACTTAGAGTAATTTAGGCAAGACAAAGAAATTAAAGAAAACACATACAAAAAACACACCAAAAACCAATTGCATTTCTATAAACTAACAATGGACAATCTGAAAAGAAAAAACAAAACCAATTACATTTGTGGTAATATCAAAAGGAATAAAATAGGAATTAACCAAAGAGATATATAAGCATTTGAATGCAGAGTTCCAAAGAATAGCAAGAAGAGATAAGAAAGCCTTCTTCAGCGATCAATGCAAAGAAATAGAGGAAAACAACAGAACGGGAAAGACTAGAGATCTCTTCAAGAAAATTAGAGATATCAAGGGAACATTTCATGCAAAGATGGGCTCGATAAAGGACAGAAATGGTCTGAACCTAACAGAGGCAGAAGATATTAAGAAGAGGTGGCAAGAATACACAGAAGAACTGTACAA
>SJYC01085129.1:0-22371 GCA_006408675.1 Madoqua kirkii
AGAGGAAAACAACAGAATGGGAAAGGCTACAGACTTCGAGGAAATTAAAGATACCAAAGGAACAATTCATGCAAAGATGGGGACAATTAAGGACAGAAATGATATGGATCTAACATAAGCAGAAGATATTAAGAAGAGGCAGCAAATATACACAGAACTATACAGAAAAACTTTTCACGACCCAGATAACAATGATGGTGTGATCACTCACCTAGAGCCAGACATCCTGGAATGTGAAGTCAAGTGGGCCTTAGGAAGCATCACTACGAACAAAGCTAGTGAAGGTGATGGAATGCCAGTTAAACTGTTTCAAATCCTGAAAGATGCTGCTGTGAAAATGCTGCACTGAATATGTCAACAAATTCGGAAAACTCAGCAGTGGCCACAGGCCTGGAAAAGCTCAGTTTTCATTCCAATCCCAAAGAAAGGCAATGCCAAAGAATGCTCAAACTATCGCACAATTGCACTCATCTCACATGCTAGTAAAGTAATGCTCAAAATTCTCCAAGCCAGGCTTCAGCAATACATGAACCATGAACTTCCAGATGTTCAAGCTGGTATTGGAAAAAGCAGAGGAACCAGAGAGCAAATTGCCAACATCTGTTGGATTATCAAAAAAGCATGAGAGTTCCAGAAAAACATCTACTTCTGCTTTATTGACTACGTCAAATCTTTGACTGTGTGGATCACAACAAACTATGGAAAATTCTGAAAGAGATGAGAATACCAGACCACCTGACCTGCTTCCTGTGAAATCTTTTTCAGGTCAAGAAGCAACAGTTAGAACTGGACATGGAACAACAGACTGGTTTCAAGTCGGGAAAGGAGTACATCAAGGCTGCACATTGTCACTCTGTTTATTTAATTTATATGCAAAGTATATCACGGAAAACATCAGGCTGGAGGAAGCACAAGCTGGAATCAAGATTGCCGGGAGAAATATCAATAACCTCAGATATGCAGATGACACCACCCTTATAGAGCCTCTTGATGAAAGTGAAAGAAGAGAGTGAAAAAGTTGGTTTAAAACACAACATTTAGAAAACTAAGATCATGGCATCTGGTCCCATCACTTCATGTCAAATAGATGAGGAAAGAACTGAAACAGTAAGAGACTTTATTTTGGGGCAGGGGAGGTGTAAAATCACTGCAGATGGTGACTGCAGCCATGAAATTAAAAGAAGCTTGCTCCTTGGAAGAAAAGCCATGACAAACCTAGACAGCATATTAAAAAGCAGCGTCATTACTTTGCCAACAAAATTCTGTCTAGTCACAGCTATGGTTTTTCAGTAGTCATGCATGGATATGAGAGTTGGAATATAAAGAAAGCTGAGCATGATGCTGTTGAACTGTGCTGCTGGAGAAGACTCTTGAGAGTTCCTTGGACTGCAAGGAGATCCAACCAGTCTATCCTAAAAGAAATCAGTCCTGAACTTTCATTGGAAGGACTGATGCTGAAGCTGAAACTCCAATACTTTGGACACTTGATGCGAAGAGTTGACTCCTCGGAAAAGTCCTGTTGCTGGGAAAGATTGAAGGCAGGAGGAGACAGGGACGACAGATGAGATGGTTTGATGGCATCACCACCCTGATGGACATGAGTTTGAGTCAGCTCTGGGTGTTGGTGATGGACAGGGAAGCCTGGTGTGCTGCAGCTCATGGGGTCACAGAGTCAGACACGACTGAGACTGAACTTAACTGAACTTGGTCAAGTTAAACAGATTCATTCATAGAGGTATAAGGAATTTTAGGAGTTCAGTAACATATGTGCATGAGTCATCATGAGCAGAACCAAGTTAGTCCCTATGACTTTAGTTTTTTTCAAATCTTGGAAAGGTTTATTCAAGTCTAATCCAGGCCTGCCTTTCTGTGAGCAAAATCCATTTTCTTTTATACTGTCTTCAGGGTATATAGAGATGTGGAGACTGTCCTTCTTTGTTCAGGAATTGTTTTTAGTGTATTTGAGTTTCATTTAGGTAACCTTCCTCCAATCAAAGCCACTTCTGTACTCCGAATTCCATTGCCCATGTTCATAGCTAAGTGATCCTGTTATCTTTTTCTTCCAAATTGCTCTCCTCAAATTATTTGCAAAATGTGACAGGCTTTGATTTGAAAGCTATTAGAGAATTAATTATTTTAGCATATTTAACATATTCTAAACAAACATTTCCTTGGTTGGTTGTTCGAGAGGAAAAGAGTGCACATCGTGTATGTGTTACGTGTGTTTGTACATTCTGAGTCCTGGCTGTTTACATGATCACAATCAGATATTGTTATATAAAGTGCCCTAACACAAGTTAATACTTTGGAGGCAGTATCATTTACCATAACAGGATGTGGTTTCTGTAGTCACATATTATGAATTTGGATTCTGGCTTTACCTTTTACAAGCTTCAAGGATTTGAACAAGATTTTTAATGTCTCTGGTTAAACTCAGAACTTACTTATCCAGTGTTTGGATAATAATAGTGTTCAGAAGATTCAATAACTTAGCACATGAAGTATTTATAACAGTGCTAGGCTAATAGGAAGTGTATAAAAATGGTAGCTATTGATCATCATGGTCATTTTTGTGTACATAATGTAACATATCGATATGTTTGTGCACCATCGTTATCACAGCTCCTAGTCATTTCCTAATTGGAAACCATTCCCAGTGGCACTAGTGGTAAAGAATCCACCTGGAAATGCAAGAGATGTAAGAGACTTGGGTTCAATCCCTGGGTTGGGAAGATACCCTGGAGGAGGCCATGACAACCCACTCCAGTATTCTTGTCTGGAGAATCCCTTGGACAGAGGAAACTGGTAGGCTACACAGTCTATAGGGTAGCGAAGAGTCAGACACAGCTGAGCAACTTAGCATGCACACACAGGAAAAACTGAAAGCACCACAAATCCCTTAACCTGTCCCTTCATAGAAATATCAGATTTACTTGGGTAATTTTACCAATCCCTTTGTTTCACAATATAACACAGGGATTATATAAATATTCATTATTATTGCAAGTATTTTTAAAATTCACTGATTAGGAGATGCCTACCCATCTCTCATTTTCAAAAGAAATAATTCATATAAGGTAAAGAGCCAAAGTCACTACAAGTGAGTTTCCCTTACACTCTTCCCACCTGTCTGTCATCTTCTTGTCATAAAGAAAGGATGCTTGCTACCACGAATGGGCAGTCTGGTGACTTCAATAAAATCAATTTTCTAAGTCAAATATGGAACTTCTAACACCAAAGAGCAGTAATTTTCAGTTTTTTGCTTGTCTACACTTTGAGGTACAAAAGCATGTAATAAAACTTTTAAGGCATTTAAAATGAAAAGAACAAAAGTGAATTAGTCTAAAATTTGACAATAATCCGAAGTTTAAATCTGAAAATAAAAGGTGCAGTGTATGTTTCAAATCTTTGTAAATTTAAAAATTTTGTTAATGTCTTTTGTTTTTCCTTGCTGTCTCTTAGTTTTGTCTCATGATTTCTTTGACCTCAAGGCCTGCCCCTTCGTGCTCTGTGGAGTTACTCCAACTATGACTAAAGCTCCAGTCAGTCCTGGGATTCGGGTGTGGATATGGGCACCTATAAAGTGTAAGGGATGGACTTCTCTATTTTGTATTCAAAGTATTAGTGGGGTTCTAAAATATATATTTTGGAGAAATTACAATGCATATATAACCCTGGTATGAACTCTAAAAATCTTCTGTTTAAATTCTCTTTCAAACATATGCAAAGAGACTATAAATTGTCACAATACACTCACTGTATTAGACCACTCAGAAGCTGAGAAACAAGCCCTGAACTTAAACCCATAGTAATAAAAGTGAAAGTGTTCCTTAAGAATTTCTGCATTTAGAATTGAAAGGAAAACAAACCACCCAACTTGAATGTACTCTGTGGTGGCGAATTCTCTATGTCACCTTGACTGGCCTCAAGGATGCCCACATGCTGGTAAAACATTACTTCTGGGCCTTCTGTGCTGGTGTGTCTGGAAGAGACCGGCATTTGATTCAGGAGACCCTCACCTATGCGAGTGGTACTGTCCCATCCCTTGAAGGCCCAGGTGGAACAAAAAGACGGGGGAAGGGCAAATTCTCTCTCTTCTTCAGCTGGGATGCCCAACTTCTCCCGCCTCTGACCTCAGAGCTCCTGGCTTTCACACCTTCAGATTTAGACTGAATTACACCACTGGCCTATCTCATTCTCCAGCTTTCAGACAAGAGAGTGTGGGACTTCTCAGCCCCTACAGCCTCATGAGACAATTTGTCTAATAAATCTCCTCTTATATCTACCTATTTATATAGATGCTATTGACTCTGCTTCTCTGAGAAACCCTGATACACATGCATTGGAAGTTTGCGTTACTATGCTTATCTGTGTTTTGGTTACACACATAATCCCCACACAGGAGTTTCTCTAAACACTCCGAAAAGATAATAAAGAAAAGTGTCTTTACTGCATACTTTCTCTGCACATATAATCACTTTTTGTGTGTTGAAACTAGCAATTGCAACTCCCCAAAGAAGGTTCCCGGAGAAGGCAATGGCAACCCACTCCAGTACTCTTGCCTGGACAATCCCATGGATGGAGGAGCCTGGTGGGCTGCAGTCCGTGGGGTCGTGAAGAGTCAGACACGACTGAATGACTTCACTTTCACTTTTCATTTTCATGCCTTGGAGAAGGAAATGGCAACCCATTCCAGTGTTCTTGCCTAGAGAATCCCAGGGATGGGGGACCCTGGTGGGCTGCCATCTATAGGGTCGCACAGAGTCAGACACGACTGAAGCAACTTAGCAGCAGCAGCAGCAGCAGCAAAGAAGGTTCCATCTAGGGATAAATGGTTAGCTTTTCCAATCAGAAATCACAGAACAAAGTAAATTAATTTTAAGGAAAAAGAAACTATTTTATTTCAATCTCAGTGTATTTGACAGCTAACATACACTAATGTATAGCATAACTCTATTCTCAATAATTAATATATCCTAGGGCTGTTTGCTTAAGATAAAACTGTCTATAGAGCATCACTAAGTGAAACATTGTAATAAGTTATAAGAAAAGTCGGCTCCTTTGAAGACGCTAAAACATAATAAAGATTAAGTCCATAGTTCCATATCCTTATGAAACAGGAAGGAAGGGTGCAGGGCACAACCTCTGAAAGAATGACACAGCCTGAGGACCTGACATAAACTGATTGGAACCAAACAGATCCAGGTAGACTGCCCCTAGAACTTGAGCCTCAGCCTTCTCTCCTAACATATCAGCACACTAAATGACACACCCATGGTTTCCAGGACAGTTCCAAGGCCAAAAAGTGGGCTATGGCCCAATTCCGGGAAATCCCCACTGCTTCCCCAAAATAGCTGGACTATTCCTCCACACATTAGCCTAGGAAATGATCGATCCCTATAAAAACTGACCACCTCGTACCCTGGGGCCACTCTCGCCTCCTCAGACAGTCCACACTCTGTCTCATAGTGTGTTTCTAAATAAAAATCCACTTCTTATCTATCGCTTTGTTTCTCACTGAATTTTTTCTGCAGTGAGACATCAAGCGCTTGAGCCTCACTAAGTCCTAAGACCAGGTTTGTGATTTCAGTGAAAAGACGGTGGGTTCAAGTCCGAATCTGAGGTGCATGGTTTCAGTTATGCAACAGAAATGACCAAAATTGCTGAAATGTTAAGTCTAATTTTTTAAGGCCTTTTTCTTTCCGAGGACACCATGATTAGTCACATGTATAAAAACTTAAGGCAGCATTTTCAGATCCTTCCCTTGAAAAATTTGGTATTGAGGGAGAGGTGAGTCTGCTGTCCCACATACCTGTGGACAGAATGATTCTGGAAACCAGGCTAATTATCGCCTTTGCTGTTTGAGTCTTTATGGAGCACCTGTCTGTTCCTCTCAGAGAGATGAGGGAAGCCAGGCAGCTATACTGCAGGTTGCCCCTGCACACAAATAATCTGCAGAAGGACCGGAAAGCTTCATTATCTTTAACGGCTTTCACACAAAGACAGCAAAATGACCGAACGATTCTGTTTGGTTTTATTTTGGCAAATGCTGTCATTGAAAGTATAGAACCAATCAATGACACCTCTAGTGGAAATTTATTTCTGAGGAGTGTCCCCGAGGAGTGATTTCTGAGGAATAATATGCAGCCTTCAATTGACTTTATCACAGCTGGCTATGGAGTGAAATGCCCGGCTGGAATTTAACCACCCAGAACCAGACGCCAGATGGCTCACTGGTACCTCAGCCCCGCAGCTGGGCCCTGATGTGCACAGCTGGTCTTCACATTGGAATGACAGCGTTTAATGGTAGCGTTATGTAACACAGAACAATGTGTTTGGGTGGCTCGGGTCTTGGAAATGAGAAGGCACAGTTGCTCTTGGAAGTAAACACATGGCCTCAGTGGCCGATTCCCACATTTGTCCTATTTGCGCTGATGGTCTTGGCTGTAGATAAGAGTTATTGCCACCTGGAACCCGCCCAGTGCCATTTGCATCGTGCTTTATCTGCCGTCATGACTCTCCTGGGCACACACCACGACAGATTTTCTTTCCCATAAAAATAAGTGCAACACAGTTTCCATTTTGAAGCTGGAGACTTTTAAGATTTTGCAATAATTAATAGATATTGCATTCTGCCAAGATGGTGGCATTCAGAAGTACTCAGGAGAAAGCAGCTATTATAGAAATTCTTCGACAGTTTGGGGATGTTATTCTTCATTTCCTGACAGAGTCACAAATACCACCCAATCAAAAACATAACAAAATTTATACAAAAATTCAGCACTTAAAAAAAAAACTATGAAAGGCAACTCTCAAAGAAAATATATTTGGATACATTTCAGGCTTGAATGAAAAATTTGACATACTTCAAACATGAGATGGATGAATGAATGTACAGGCTTTTGACTAATAAAATATATAGTGGAGAGTTTTCTATTTTCACACTTTTTACAGAGGTTCCCTATGCTGTGCTCAGACTTTGATGAACGTGCACATTACTCCCAAGGACTCAAAGAAAACTCACCCTTAATATATGTCCAAAGTCATCATGGATATAAGGGGAAAAACATTATGTTTAGTACTGAGGAGACCTAGATATAGCATCTCGCTGCTACTCTTGGTAACAATGACTTTGGTTGTGTCAATGACCTGCTAAAAACTCCCATCCCTCCACCTGCACAATGGGAGCCACAGATGAGCTAAGGTGCGTGGGACTTTGTAAATCACTGTGAAAAATGGAAGGCGATGTGGCCAACGCTGCTGTATCTCCCCAGGGGACTCCACCCTCAGGACACCTTTCCTGAGCCAGGGTTATGAGTAAACTGCAAGACAGAATCCAGGAGGGACAAACTGAGGTCTGATGAGCATTTTCAGAAAAAAACAAGGTCAAGTCGGAGGACAGCCCTTTACCACCAAGCAGATGGTCTTCACCCCACGAGACCCAGAACCAGCCAGCTTCCCTGAGTCAGGAACACAGAGCACAGGGCAGGGTGGCGAGCCCGTCCCTGTGGGGAGCTTCGGCTCCAGACGTCACGGTGAGTCCACTCAGGGTCATCCTCCCTGACTTATCACACAGAGCCCAGACTGCAAAGGCTAAGGGCTCACTACCAGCTTCAACGGGAGAAGGAGTCGAAACAGGAGAGAGCCTCTCCCCGCCTTTCTGAGCAGACTCGCCGGAGGAAGCACCTCCCTCAAGCCTGGTGAGCACTCCAGTGAGCGCCAGCTGAGGCCACTGCAAGAAACACAGACTGTTGGGGAACCAGACCGGAGCCATGGCAGGCTCAACAGGTTGCACCAGGCCTAGGTTCTGAATTCTTGTAAACCTGGGTCATGATTCCAGGAGACTACTCTAGCAGGGTCCCACTCACCCTAGGATGAAGGGCCTGAGCTGCTCCATCTTCTTAGAGAATTTCATCCTACAAGGTCCCGGGTAAAAGAACTTTGGACGTTACCCAACCTAAGCCCACTACCCATAGCCAATCAACCCTCAGATTACCTAACCTAGCCCCACTGTACACGAGCCAATCGGTCACTAGGCTAAATCTTCTGACTTTACGTTCAGGAGCTTGTGATTTACCTTGGAAGTAAAAACCAATCAAGAATCTACACACAAATCCTATGGACGGAAGTAACCAACCAGTTATCTGCCAACTTAAACACCCCCTAAAGTGGCCAATCAGTTATCCTCCTGCTTGAACATCCCCTCTTGTACCCTTTTACCTGATTAAATTCTCTATAAAAGCAGTGCAGCCCAAGCCTTGGGCTCCCTCCCTATAGCTTCTGCGTCAGTGCCGGGGGAGCCCTAGCTCGAGCTAGCAATAAACCCCTTTATGCTTTTGCATTGCTGTGGACGTCTTATTTCTCTGTTTTGGAGACTCGGACTTCAGGCATAACACAGACTCTGCCCTCCTAAGACGCAGAAACCTGTCAGAGCGGGACACTAGTGAAATCATCGGCAAGGTCATTCCCAAAGCCGAAAATTTACCCTTTGTCCCACGTCTCGTCCTGGGTTGTGTCTGCTCACGTCCCAAGCTGTCTCCAACACCTGGGCCTCTGACACCCTGTGTCCTAGCTATCAGGGAGTCTACAGGCCTTTCCTTTAAAACCCAGCTAGAATCTCGCCATCTCTCCTCACCAGCACCAGAAGCATCTGTGGCAGGCAGCCCCCTCCCGCCGCCTCACCTTCCTCCCAGGTGCCCACTGCTCCCTAATATACTACCTATGTCAGAGGTTTAGATAAGTTCCATCAGGTAGGAATTTCTCTGATTTAGTCAGTGCTATATCTATACCACATAAAAATATCCCTGACACATAATGAGCAACCAGTAAACTACTTTTGGAAAGAAGAAAGGGAAGAAGGAGAGGAGAGGACCAGGAGAGAAGACGGGAGGGCAGGAAGAAGGTGGAGGAGGAAGGGATAGAGAGAGAGGAGGGAAGGGATGAAGAAAAGCAAAACGGCTCCTGCGGTTTTTAAGGCAAAGTCCAGCCCACAGGGCAAGATTCCTCCTCCTCAATTTGAGGACAGACTCTGAAGCCTGGGGTGCAGCAGTCCTCATACGTGAAGAGGGCTGTTGCTGTTCATAACAGCCGCCTCGCTCTCCAGCTATTCACCTGGTCTATTGACTCTTCACTAAACACACACACACACACACACACACACCATTCAGTCTGGATGTTGCCACTATCAGCAAAACCAACAAATTTCCCATCAACCAAGTACAGGGTGATTATCACTTTTTACATTATAAATCAGGTCACTTAAAATGATACTGGAGAAAAGCAAAGACGGTGATTATTTAGGATTCAGCAACATCAGGCAACTTGATGTCAAATGGGGATCTGCCTTCCTGCTCCACCATCTGTTCTGTTCAATTACTGCCCACCTTTATGAATACTTGAAATAATGAATCTTCTGAAATCCCTCACCAGTTTCTAGTCACTATTTCAAACTCACTATAATCTTGGCAGGCAATTTTTATGACTCCCAGAGGAGATCAAGATTATCAGGTACAAAGTCTCGTTTTCCTTTAATCTCTTATTCTCAAAAATAATCACCTTATCTTTCTATTGCAAAGGGAGAATGGCCCTGTTCCTTTCAACGAGCACCAAGGTCATCACTCTGATTTTGAATCAGGTTCTTCTGATCCCTGAGATCTAAATAACTCCAAGTTTATACTCTGATGAAGTCCAAAAATCTTTCAAAAAGACTTCAGAAACTTACAAAAGTCTTGAGTTCTCAAGGTCCCCTCAGTATCTGACCTCTTCCTGTATATGTTCTTCCTATTATGTATTACACTGACACAAAAGTGACATCCAGACTCTTCCTTAAAGAGAAGAACAAAAAAATGTGAGTATGGAATGACGGTTTTTACTGAAAAGGCCAAGTGACACCATTCTGACCAATGAGAATGAAGTGGTTTTCTGCTGGGTGCACCCGAAATGCTTTTGCCTTCCTGATACAAAGGCAAAGACAGTGTGGCTAACACCAGATCCTTCTTCCACCCCATTGTTTGAATGCAGATGCAATATCTGGAGCAACAGTAGCTCTCTTGTGACTATAAGACAAGTAAAGTGAAAGTGAAGTCACTCAGTCGTGTCCGACTCTGTGACCCCATGGACTGTAGCTCACCAGGTTCCTCTGCCCATGGGATTTTCCAGGCAAGAGTACTGCAGTGGGTTGCCATTACCTTTTCTAGAGCATCTTTCCCACCTCAAAATCGAATCCAGGTCTCCCACATTATAAGCAGACACTTTACCATTTTCCAGCTACTGAGCCAAGGCCAGCACCTTTTTACTTCCTGTTTTGTGCAACAAAGTAAATTCCTTTTGCTTTAAAACTTCAGTGAGTTTTCTGTTATTTGATACTGAGAGCACTTAAAGCCAGTACAATATTTCAAAATCACAGTCATCATAATCCTAAACCTGTGAAATTCAAACAGTTTAAAGGTGTGTGACCTAGATGTTTACTGTTAAGGCTGCCTGGTAATTAGGGCACCTAAACTACTGAATGCCAGCAGGGCCTTGGGATGTAATTAAAATTATCCAGTTCACAGCTCCCTAAGATGGTGTGGAAAGAGATGAGAAAATGGTAAAGATGGTAGGTGGGTAGAAAAGCCCCTTCCTCAGGATGAGAACTCATTTCCTCTAGCCACCTGACCCTCTGAATCTGCCCTGAATTTGGAGAGCTGCCTAAACTCTAAATCTGTCCTGACTCTTCAGAAACCCATTAATAATAGACACTGCCCACCCACCTGAGCCATGTAAGGGCCCTGAATTCCTGGTGTTGACCTTCACCCATGAGTTAGCATGATACTATTTTAATTGCTACAGTCTATTATATAAGTTCAGTGTACTACCTGACAGGCTAATTCTGAAAAATGATTTATATACAAATACCTATTAGATTGAGCTTCCCTGATAGCTCAGTTTGGTAAAGAATCCACCTGCAATGCAGGAGACCCCGGTTTGATTCCTGGGTCAGGAAGATCCACTGGGAAAGGGGCAGGCTACCCACTCCAGTATTCTTGGGCTTCCCTGGTGGCTCAGCTGGTAAAGAATCTACCCACAATGCGGGAAACCTGGGTTCGATCCCTGGCTTGGGAAGACCCCTTGGAGACGGCAACGGCTAGTGACTCCATTATTCCAGCCTGGAGAATTCCATGGACTGTACAGTCCATGGGGTTGCAAAGAGTTGGACACGAATGAGTGACTTCTACTCTTACCTATTAGGTTGGCCAAAAAGTTTGTTTGGGGTTTTTGCATGTAGAAAAACACTGAACAAACTTCCTGGCCAAATCTACACTATGTAAAAGACAGTCAAAAGCAGTAAATCTCTGTTCAGACATAAATGAATGTCATACCTCCAGGAAAAGCATGTTGAATGAATGGTTAAGGGTTTTCTAGGGTGCTCAAAATATTCTGCTTGTTGACATGGGTGGTGATTATATGGGTGTTGATTTTACGCAAAATTCTTTGTATCTTTTTGCTTTATGTCCTTTTCTATATTTGCATTATGTTTCACAATCAAAAAGACTAAAAGAATATTAGTGACATGAAAAGAGGCTAAAATATCTTTAAAAGGCACATATCTTAAAAGGCAGATATCTTTACACACCATGCGTGTACTGTCCAGATTTTTCACCAAACAGATGTGTACCAAAATATTAATGCCTTATCTTCAATAAGGGCTAGAGTACTGATAACTGACAGATTGTTGGCCACATATGTGTTTCTAAAAAATGAACACTAAGTCACATGTATAATAACCCTTCCTTTTCAAAGTTTATATGAACCATTGGGAAAGAACAGACTATTTGGATACATTTGTTCATATTAGAATATTTTTCCTCTTAAATCATGATCGCTGAATGAGCATTATTTTAAATGGTGAGCATAATCCTGTGAATCACTGATTTTTTTTTTATGACTTTGCTTTTATTGTTAAACTTCTTTATTAAAACCAATTGTGACATGACGCCAGTTAGTGGTGTCAGGTAATATCTAAACTGACAGGAAAATACCACTAAGTTTGCTCTGCCGTGCCCTCCTTTATTACTGTAAAGAATCACATTCATGAAGACATCATAACATGGTAAACAAGTGTCATAAAAGATTCCACCACGTAAAGTCGTCTACTATATCCTTATTACAACTTTATTGTAGCACATTCCTATAACTTACTTTGAAATCACTCAATTGGGCCATCTTCTACTACCCAATCTTGGCCCTGTAAGTCACCAAGATAATTTTTAAAGGTTAAAAGTTAAAAAAAAAAAAAAAAGTTTGGGATTTTAATCTCCTATGATTTGACAAGTGGGTTCAAGGGCATGAACCAGAAAATATATTTCAGAAAGGAAGAATTCTTTGTTTTTGCATTTAGAGAATAACAAGATAACACATACCTATATAATGACTCTAATTATATCTAGAATATGCAATCAGGTAGAACCATCAGGTGTCCCAGGATGAGTAAAACAGAACAGAAATGAGAAACGCGGTACCACAATGTTGTAACATGAGCCACCATCATTACTTACTGTCTGCAAAACTGACAAGAGCATATGCCAATCAAATAAATAACCTATATTTAGATAACCCTGGTAGTAGTTCAGCGGGAAGCTTTCGAAAAAGGAAATTATTATTTCAATGCCAAGTCACGCTTACAGCTTTGAACGAGTAGCAAAACACGAGCATGTTTCTCAAATGGATTTCACAGCATCAGTGCAAAAGCCGGAGGGGATGGCTTAGTTTTTTAAGCGTCAGATTTGAAATACCCAGACTCCCTGCAACTACAGCGTTAAATCCTCTGTGGAACCACAGCTTCAAATGCTATCAGGAGAGACTCAACTCTTCATCCTTCGGAGACTGATAAATTGAAAGCCATGAAGTTTAGAGCAAAAGAGGGGAGCCTACAGCCACCTGTGCCCCCTCCTCTGGTAACATCGTCTAAGTTTCCATTTGGGAAGACTGGAGGATGCTGTTTTTAAGACATTCCAGAAATCTCACAACCCTACCATGGACCATCTTTTTAAGAATTTAAACCAAATTTTAGAGAATGGAAAACATTCTTTTTAATTCTCATTTAAGACAGTCAAGAAAATCAAAGTGCTTACTTTACAGAATGCCTCTAGGTATCCAGCCAACTCTTTTTATTAGTCCTATAGAAAATTCTGAATGGCAAAATTTCTTTTTGCTGCTTTGTGTATTTCTGGGCTGCCTCCTCGCTGACATCAATTGCTTGGCAAATGCCAATTAAACAACTGAATTCTCGTAGTACTTTACCATTCTCTCACATCTCTTAACTTATTCCCCAAACTTTCTAAGATAAAGAATAACACTCTTTTTTCTCCATCTTGTAGATGAAAAGTGTGCCAAGGGAAGATTATATGAATTAATCACGCTGATAGGTTGTCGCCCCATGTTTTAAAAGGGGCTTCCCTGATTATTCAGTAGTAAAGAAGCCGCCTGTCAATGCAGGAATGAGGATTCGATTCCTGAGTTTGAAAGATTCCCCTGGAGGAAGAAAATGGCAAACCACTCCAGTATTCTTGCCTGGGAAATCCTATAGACAGAGGAGCCTGGTGGGCTACAGTCCAGGGGCGTTGTGAAAGAGTCATACACAACTGATCAACTAAACAACAAGGTTTTAAAATCTGGAATTTGAGAACTCTCCCACAGTATTGCTAGTCACAAGTAAGTTCCATTTAGAAAAATAACCTTTGACCAAAAAAACCTGTGTAATGCACTCTAAACTTAAATAAAAATAACATATAACTGTCTTATCATATTACATAGGGAGATGTGGGTTTGATTCCTGAGTCAGGAAGATTCCCTGGAGGAGGAAATGGCAACCCACTCTAGTAATCTTGACTGGAGAATTCCATGGACAGAGGAGCTTGGTGGGCTACAGTCCATGGGGTTGCAAAGAGCTGGACATGAATGAAGCAACTGAGCATGCACAACAAAGTTCAGTTCTTTTAGACAGAAGAACCAGAGATAGCTATAGAGGGCAATGAGCAGAGAGACCAGTTCTTTCACGTACTGTATCATACAACTTTTTATTTTCCTGAAGACTTGGCATGGCCCCCAAGGGTATATCAAGAACACGAAGGTTCAGTGCAGGTGCTAACAAAAATTAACTGAAAAGACAGTGCACGCTTCCCTTGCTTTCTCAACCTGTTTCACCTCTTCTAAATTTCAGCTGGCATTAATTTATCCTGATTACCCCAGCACAAATGACTCATTCCTCCTCCAAAAACCCTGAGTAGAAATTTGTTAACACTTCTCTTCAATTACACCTAACTTTTTAATACCATCTCTTCATCTTAGGATAATTCTTCCAGGCTATCTTAGGCTGTTTAAACTATATTTAACTTCATAGCAGTGAGAGCCTTAAAGTTTCGGTAAACCTTACAACTGCTACCAAGTCAGTATTTTAAAAGTCTGGACAGATTTATAGACACTCCTCTGCATCATTTGGTGACCTGGCTTCCCTTTGCAATCAGGCAGGCATTCCAGCTCCTGAGGTTCATGCTCTGCCATCTCCCCAGACAAGTGAGCGAGCCATGCATATGGTTGAAAACAAGAGGACAGCCCTCAGATTGGAATCACTTAGCTCCACATCATCAAACTAAGACTTACAAGAATAGTTTGGGTTCTTCCAGAAATGGAAAGGTAAGCCAGTCAATCAGGAACCATCTGATCAGTACCAGTTAGATAATCTGCTCATGAAGCCCTCTGTCCTCCCCTAAAGCAGGGTCTCCAAGCTGTGAGTCGCCGACTGGTATCTCCTGCCGGATCAGCGGTGGCATTAGATAAGAAATAAACTGCACAGTAAATATAATTCACTTGACTCATCCTGAAACTACCCTGCCCCCAGTCCGTGGAAAGATTGTCTTGCACAAAAATGTCCCTGTTGCCCTAAAGGAAAGGAATCTTGAACCAACCAATCTGCTTTCTTTTTTTTTGGTGGGGGGGTGGTGATGCTGGTATAACCACCTTGTTTGCATTCCCTTCTGCCTGTCAAAATCTTTCATTTTGTACAGCTCCTTCGAGCTGCTACTTTCTACACTGGCTACTACCTGATTCAAATTGATTTCTGCTCAAATAAATAAATTAATATGACTCAGTTTATCCTTTAAGAGTGCCAGCATCAGAAGAGAGAGTGAAATAAACCCCACTCCCCGCCCCCACACACAACAGCAAAAGCAAGCAAACGCAGATACCTGCTGTGCTCCAAGCTCACAGTTTCTTGCCGGCTCCGGAGGTCATAGGTGAGTCCCCCTGGAATCCAGTCTGAGCTTTCAGACTTCAACTGAGCATTTCTCTGTCTGTGCTAGGTCCTGAAACTGGCTGGAGTCCGGCTGGATCTGGCACAGAAGCCAGCCTGGGTCTGGGGTGGAGGGGGACTGCCTTAAGCTGGACCAGGCTCTGCCTGGCACCACAGGTGAATCAAATTTTGTTATTAGGCTGAACAGCAGGCTCAACTCACAAAGATAACCTGAACTTCTGAGGCCATAATAGAGGGCTTTTCACCACCACTCAGAGGAGCCTTAGAGAAAAGGGGTCTCAGACAAGCACTCACCAGAAAGGATAGAGGGAACATTATCTTTCCTTCTCTACAGTCTCTGGGCACCTGGATGAGACCTGCTGGAACACCTCACCCGCTCCAGGGCCTGCAGCTGGGATCCCGGGGAAACTGGAGAAACCAGCAAAGGCTGGGGGTTTTGACCAAATTCAGCTCTCCCAGCTGGAGAAGGCAATGGCAACCCACTCCAGTACTCTTGCCTGGAAAATCCCATGGGCAGAGGAGCTTGGTAGGCTGCAGTCCATGGGGTTGCGAAGAGTCAGACACAACTGAGAGACTTCACTTTCACTTTTCACACATTGGACAAGGAAACGGCAACCCACTCCAGTGTTCTTGCCTGGAGAATCCCAGGAATGGGGGAGCCTGGTGGGCTGCCGTGTATGGGGTCACAGAGAGTCGGACACGACTGAAGTGACGCAGCAGCAGCAGCAGCTCTCCCAGATCTCTACTGTGGGGCTTGGCAAGAGGAAGGAACAGTTTCCAAATCCCTTTTGTGAGAATTAGATCTTCGGGTTGTGACTCGTGACTTAGATTTCTAGATGCTCACTGGTGGTGACTCTCCCAAGGACAGCTATGCCTGCTGGTTTGTCTCATTTGTGAACTGAGAACTTGGCTTGACAGTTCTCAGGTTAGGAGTCTACAAATATAGCCTGGAAGACACGTGGGTTGCAACCCACTGAGACTGCCAGATCTTGGGAGAACTTTGAGTCTTTGCTTTGCCTGTTTTGCGGATGATGCCAGATCTTGGGGGAGTGGAATCTTTTGTACCCTCTTGGGGAAATGCCCCTTGCATCCAGTGAAACTGGCTCAGTCATGTCCAACTCTCTCTGCAACCCCATGGACTATACAGTCTACAGAATTCTCCAGGCCGGAATACTGGAGTGGGTAGCCTTTCCCTTCTCCAGATCTTCCCAAACCAGGGATCGAACCCAGGTCTTCCACATTGCAAGCAGATTCTTTACCAGCTGAGACACAAGAGAAGACCTTGCATCCACAGGGTTGTTTAATACAGTCTGGAATATTTATTGTCTGTTCCAGCTGAAACCTGACAAAATATTTGAGAGAATTTTTTAAAACTTATATTAAAGTAGTTCTATTATCAGAAGTTGGTCAAATTGGAAGCTGATTTTTAAAAGGCTGAGAGCAATGGTTTTTTTAGCTTTTGTCCTCTAAAAATAAAACTATGTACCCAGAAGGAAAGAAACGCATTAGGAAGCCTTTGTGGAAGGATATACTAAAACATTCCAAAGACACAGAACTCTAAATCTGAAACAATAAATCTTCTGATTTTTACCTTAGTGGAAGATCTTTTCCCTGGCATAAAGAAACAAATTGAGGATAAGTGGTTGGATAGTTGAGTCAGTCTCTTAATATTCAGGTTTCAGTCCAATTATTTGAGGAATTAAAAACATTTTACTTGTATTACAGATAGAGTCTTTACAAGAACAGAAATGTGACTCTAGAAACAATTCACAGCACACTCATTCCTTTGCATTTTTTCCTTTTTCCTTTTTTAACCAACCCCCAAATCTCCCCAATTCATCTCAAAATGTTTTCAGATTTCATAAATTATTTGGACTTACAAACAGGTGTCCTTCATGATAGAACTTGCACTCTTTCACTGTCTTTTGAGATGTAACTGTTCCACTTGGTCTTCTCTAGAAACCAAGGTAATTCTTATCAGAAGGAGAGAGAGACAGAGAGAGAAAAGGCTATTTTGCAATCCAGGCCTATGAAAAAATCTTAAGTCTCTTTCATAAATATTAGTAAAAAGCTATCTGAAGAGGTAACCTTAATTTGTTCCATCTGCCAGAAACACAATGATCTTTTATAAGCTAGTGAGTTTTGCATTATCATACCCATCGATGCTTAAAATTTTAAAAAAGCTATAAAAACTGTTTGCATCCGTCTGTACATTTATAGTATCTATGTGTGTTATAGTCATATGATTTTTTAGGCTTCCCAGTAGTATTGGCACTATTAATTTGTAAAGAGCTCTATTTTAATTGGTTTAAAGGCAAACTAAATAAAATATACTCACAGAAATATAGAAACTAACCTGTTTTTAAAGGTCATGTGAACTAGGATAATCTTCATAAATAAAACCTAATTTGTTTACTTAATTAAAAAGGGTCAATCTTTGAAGCTATTAGCATTAAACAGAGTATTTTTAATTCTACCTCGGTTTACAAAGTCAAAGAAGCTCCTTCCCTCAGTTGCAGAATTTGTCAGCAAGAAACATAACTTAAAATGATTAGCTGTTTAATGTTTCATGAAATTTCCAAAAGCAAATCTAATTGTTAAGAACACGTAAATTAGATACACATAAATAAAAGGTTTTAAATGAACACTCAACGAGAATGTTTTACGGTAGGTCTACTTAGAAATAGTTCCCAGAATCTTTAATGCGCTTCAGTTCATCTTTCAACAAGGTAAAGTCTCCATCCTGCTTGTATTAAAACATTTATTAAGCACTTAATGTTGCCAGGCACAAGTAAAACACACTCAGAAATGAATAGAGGTAGCTTCTCGCCCTAGAGGTACAACAAAGCACAACTCAGCGAGCTGTGTAGGCAGTTGTTAATTTCCGCTTCTCCAGTTTCTCCCATTTCTTTCAGCTCAGGGATTTATAACCAGAGGACGTCCTACAAAAACTGCAGCGGAGAGACGACTGCAGGTAGGGTGGGAGAAATCTAAAATAAACCTGGTTTATAGGCGAGCACGGCTCACCTAAAACTCAAAAACCATCCCCGTATCTGCGTCAAGGAACCGCACGGAGCACACTGTAAATTTCACAAATTGACCAACTTCGACTAACGAAATCAAACTTAAGAGTCCCCAGGTTCGTGTACGACAAAGCCGAATAATTTCATATTAATTTTTGGTAGAATAGTTTACAAAAAGAAAAATAAGACCTCAGAAGGACGCTAGCACCAACCACCAACACCGTGGTGCCCTAACAACTCCCAGGGGGCCGGAAACCACGTCTCGCGAGAATTGAGGATCTGGGCCCTAGGCCCAAGGGAATGGGCGGGGCGAGACGATGGGCGGGGCGCCGGGACCACGAGTTCCGGGTTCCGTGACTTCTGGCGGCGGTCTGGGCGCGCAGCTATGGCACGAAAGCCGGGCCTCCTCCTGCCGTTGCTGCTATTGCTGCTCGGCCCAGCCCCGGCGCGCAGCTTCGGCCAGCTGCCCTTGATCCTCAACACTTGGCCTTTCAGGAATGCAACCATGGCAGGTGCGGGGCCAAGCCGGGGGCTGCGTTGCGCGAGCTGGCGGGGCGGGCGGGCCGCTGCTGACCCGGGGCCGGGGGCGGGGGCCGGGAGCCGGCAGCCGGCCGACCTTCCGCATCCGCCCCTCCGGCCTCTCCCGCACCTCCCGCGCCGCGGCGTCTCCCGCGCCGCAACCTCCTCCCCGCCACAGCTGCATTTTAGGTCCTCAGCGGCGGGGTGAGTCCTGTTCGGATGCCGGTCACTATTTTCCACCCTGACCTACGGCACTTATGGCCTCGGCTCAGACTTCAGGGGCCCCTGCACCTTCTTTTGCTTTTTATTGTCTTTTCTGGGCTTGTGTCTCTTGTCTGCCTCAGCACCTCTGCTTTCTAACCCCTGAGGTATCTGCAGTAACTCTCTACTTAAGCTTGGCAAACGACCAAGTTCCCAAATAAAGCATCATCTATTCACCTTTGTTATCTGTGCTACATGCTGACATGCCGTATTTGTCATCAGAAATACGGGGTTCCAGTCTTGGTTATACATTATCATCATCCTCAGTTCAGTTCAGTCGCTCAGTCGTGTCTGACTCTGCGACCCCATGAACCGCAGCAGGCCAGGCCTCCCTGTCCATTACCAACTCCCGAGTCTAACCAAACCCATGTCCATCAAGTAGGTGATGCCATCCAACCATCTAATCCTCTGTTGTCCCCTTCTCTCTTCAGTGTTTCCAGCATCAGGGTCTTTTCAAATGACTCAGCCCTTCCCATCAGGTGGCCAAAGTACTGGAGTTTCAGCTTCAGCATCAGTCCTTCCAGTGAACACCCAGGACTGATCTCCTTTAGGATGGACTGCTTAGATCTCCTTGCAGTCCAAGGGACTCTCAAGAGTCTTCTCCAACACCACAGTTTAAAACCATCAATTCTTCAGGACTCAGCCTTCTTCACAGTCCAACTCTCACATCCATACATGACCACAGGAAAAACCATAGCCTTGACTAGAGGGACCTTTGTTGGCAAAGTAATGTCTCTGCTTTTGAATATGCTGTCTAGATTGGTCATAACTTTCCTTCCAAGGAATAAGCATCTTTTAATTTCATGGCTGCAGTCACCATCTGCAGTGATTTCGGAGCCTAGAAAAATAAAGTCAGCTACTGTTTCCCCATCTATTTGCCATGAAGTGATGGGACTGGATGCCATGATCTTAGTTTTCTAAATGTTGAGCTTTAAGCCAACTTTTTCACTCTCCTCTTTCACTTTCATCAAGAGGCTCTTTAGTTCTTCTTCACTTTTTGCCGTAAGGGTGGTATCATCTGCATATCTGAGGTTATTAATATTTCTCCTGGCAGTCTTGATTCCAGCTTGTGCTTCTTCCAGTCTAGCGTTTCTCATGATGTACTCTGCATATAAGTTAAATAAGCAGGGTGACAGTGTACAGCCTTGACATACTCCTTTTCCTATTTGGAACCAGTCTGTTGTTCCATGTTCAGTTCTGTTACTTCCTGACCTGCATACAGGTTTTTCAAGAGGCAGGTCAGGCGGTCTGGTATTCCCATCTCTTTCAGAATTTTCCACAGTTTATTGTGATCCACACAGTCAAAGGCTTTGGCATAGTCAATAAAGCAGAAATAGATATTTTTCTGCAACTCTCTTGCTTTCTCGATGATCCAGATGATGTTGGCAATTTGATCTCTTGTTCCTCTGCCTTTTCTAAAACCAGCTTGAACATCTGGAAGTTCACGATTCATGTATTGCTGAAGCCTGGCTTAGAGAATTTTAAGCGTTAACTTTACTAGCGTGTGAAATGAGTGCAATTGCCTCAGAACTTCTCAAAAAATACACATGCCTGGGCCCCACTGCTGAGGTTTTCATTCCACTGTTTGAACAAGACTTTTTTTTTTTTCCAAGCTGCTTAAGTGATGTTGATTTGCAGCCAGCTGGGACTGAGAATGACTTAAGATATCACCTCTAGGAAGCTGTCCCTCATTTAGCACCCTCAGACCCAGTCTGAGTCAGGTGCTTGTCTTATGTGCTCTGGTAACATCCTGTACATATCATGGTTCTATCATTTTCTTATTGTGTTCCATTCATTTCAACTCGTACTACCCCAAGAGTTTCTTCTACTACTCCTGTCCCCCATTTGAGACTACTAATAGAATTTTCTGGTGCTGAACTGGCTTTAGCATTTGATGGCCTTAAGTTTGTATGTTACAGGTAGTGCATATGATTCAGAGAATGCGTGAACAGGCTACAAGAAATTGCTAGCTACAAGGAGACAGAAAAGAAAGTTCAGGGCCCCAGGCAGGAAACAGTTCTCTATCTTGCCTGAATTCAAGGGGGAAACTTCTCTAAATGTACTTTGAAGCCTGTTCTTTCAGTAGTAATACTTAAATTATTTACAAATAGTAGCACCAACCCGTCAAGGAATTCTGTTTTCATTAGTAAAGAAACTGACTACTGAAGACCTTTTTTCTTCTCTCCTTTTCTATGTGTGGGCCTCTGGAGAACATAGTTTAGTGTTAAAAGCATGACCACTGGAACCAAAATAAGTATTTGATATGGTGTTTCTCTCCAGTTTACAACTGAAGCTACTAAAAGGCAAATTGAAAATTCATGATATAGCATCATAAGATTTTTTTTCTACATCATCAGATTATTTGAAATATACCTAATACTTTAAATAAAAATATACCTACTGAAGTAGCCTCTGTCACAGCAAGTGTCCCATAACAGTACCATAACAGCAGATAATTCCAGTATGGGCTCAGGTGGATTAATTCAGGTATTGTGTAATTAGTATCCCCATTTTAAATAGCAGGATACAGATGCAGAGAGGTCAAGTTATTAGATCAGGGTCACACGGCCCAGAATTACAGAAGCATTCTTTTTTCACACTCACAGTAAAAATGGGTACTAATAAATTGTGAAAAAACCCTCACTTTGCATCAATAGCCGAAGCCTTTGGATTCTTCACGGTAAGTACCTGTCTTACATAATTCTGTCTATATCGTTCTGACTTCTTTGTAGCATTTGATAAACGAAAATTTCAACTTAACTGGAGTAAATGTGCAATTTTTGGTCTGTTGCCTTTGGCACGGAAAAGGAAATCAGTATCTATACAACCACTATTGGGATTTGATTCCCAGCGTGGAAGACGTTGGCAGCCGGAGGTTCAGCCCTGGACGCGGTTGAGAGCGGCTGCGCGACCTGTGAGCAGCAGCAGTGTGACGGCAGCGTGGGCTTCGGGGGCAGCCCGGACGAGTCAGCGGAGACCACGCTGGACGCCATGATCATGGACGGGTAGGGACGCCCTGCACACAGAGCCGTGCTTCTCTCCGCGGCTCTGCTGCAGGTTGAGTTACATTTGCAGTTGGTTAGTCTTATACCCGGGAGAAGACCCTGGCACCCTACTCCAGTACTCCTGCCTGGAAACTCCCATGGACGGAGGAGCCTGATGGGCTGCCGTCTATGGGGTCGCACAGAGTTGGACACGACTGAAGCGATTTAGCAGCAGCAGCAGCCTTATACCCAGAGCAAGATGCACAAATACATACGGTGGTTTTTCTTTTTTTAA